>ML790467.1:409162-424503 GCA_009831015.1 Picea engelmannii | reverse complement strand
AAGTTGACACAATAAATCAATCAACAAAAGTTATGAAATTCACCTGTAACATTTAAAAAATGAAATATTGGAGTAATATCAGAAAAAAAATAATGAAATTTCAGAAATTTAGTTGTTGTAGTCATAAGTTGTTACTGTATTTAACATTTACCTGTTGAGGCACAATGGGTGCCTTTCCACGGTCACCCTAGAGAGATGTATCGAGTGATTTTCTACCATGGTCACCCTGGATAGATGTTGGCACAATAAATCAATCAATAAAAGTTATGAAATTCACCTGTAACATTAAGAAAATGAAATATTGCAGTAATAACAGAAAAAAAAAATAATGAAATTTATGAAATTTAGTTGTTGTAGTCATAAGTTTTTAGTGTATTTAACATTTACCCGCTGAGGTGAAGTGGGTGCCTTTCCACGGTCACCCTCTCCATCTATTTGATTTAAGTTGTAATCGATCAACAACTCTTCACTTGGAACTATTGTTTTTGTTGCACATACAAATATATGATTTCCTTCGTGTGCCTCAAATATGCAATTCGGTTTCTTAGTTGTTGCCACTGGTCATGTACTATTTATAAAACCCGCAATATTTCCAATAGATTTTGGCCTTCCATCAATACACATAGTTTCCCCTTTATTTTGATTGTTATCTAGTAGTTGTATATAATTTGCGGCAACTGCGTATCTCCACATACTTTGCGTATATCAGACCAATATCAACCAGTGATTGTATTTGTATAATGGTCTGACATACTCCATCAATTCAGTTACAGTGCCATAGCCGACCTTTATGCCATCCATGGAAAATAACCCCAATCCATGTAAGGACGAAGGAGCAATGCGATACATCCTCCCACTGATGAAGAAATCAGTGTCCACTTTAGGTAGCTCCTTAGGTGCCCATCATTGCACTAGATGTTTATACCTCAAGGGAAACTCAATCTCGCTTATGCTCTCAACATCATAATTACACAACCCTTCATTGGCAATAAAAAATTGCACGCGGATACAAAATCTTTTCCTTACCTTTTCCAACCTAGTTGATCTAGAACTGGTAGATCTAGTACAACACGTCTCACTTTCAACCTCTCTTACTATATCTTGATCATCACTCGAGGAAGATAGATCCGACAGATACCTATTTGGTTATACCTACACTCATTAAAACAAGAAGATAATTTATCGTGCCAATATACGTTTTTGGTACCAACACAGTTGCATTTAGCTGCATAAAATTGAAATTGCCACACCTATCTGTCATATAGTTGCATACAAAAGTTGAAATTGCCACACCTAGTTGTATATAGTTGCAATATAGTTGCATAAGTTGCAATAAAGTTGCGTAAAGTTGCATAAATTCCATAAAGTTGCTTAAGTTGCATAAGTTGCATGTTGCATAGTTGCATATAGTTGCATATTTGCATATAGTTGCATACAAAATTGTTGCAATATAGTTGCATATAGTTGTATTATAGTTGCATAAGTTGCATATAGTTGCATTTAGTTGCATAAAGTTGAAATTACCACACCTATCCGTCATATAGTTGCATATAGTTTCATAGTTGCATAAGTTGCATATAGTTGCATATAGTTGCATATAGTTGAATAGTTGCATAAGTTTCATTGTTGCATAAGTTGCGTAAAGTTGCATAAAGTTGCTTAAAGTTGCATAAGTTCCATAAAGTTGCTTAAGTTTCATGTTGCATAGTTGCATATAGTTGATCTAGATCCGGTAGATCTAGTACAACACGTCTAACTTTCAACCTCTCTTACTATATCTCAATCATCACTCGAGGAAGATAGATCCGACAGATACTTATTTGGTGGTACCTACACTCGTTAAAACAAGAAGATAAGTTATCATGCCAATATACTTTTTTGGTACCAACACAGTTGCGTATAGTTGCATTTAGTTGCATAAAGTTGAAATTTCCACACCTATCTGTCATGGAAGATGGTCTGCGGTGTTGAATTGCACCGACAAAAGCACAAAAATTGCATGAGTTGTTTAACTTCTAGGTGATGTAACTTTCAACTACAAACTCAGAATGGGACGAGAGTATAGGCATTGGAAATCTATTTTAGAGGAGAAAATAAAAATATTCATAATTGGGAAATGTATTTGTGTTTAGTAATCCTGAAACAATTACATAACAGAGCCTTCGAGCTTGATTTAACAAGGAAAATTGTTCATGTGGGTGAACCCTAAAGTATCTTAAACTTGGAGAAATATGTCTATGATGAAGAATGAGCACACCAGATGAAAAAATAATAAGGTGTGATTGCTTATCTTCCATGAAGATGCTTTCATTATGATGTGGAGCCACAATTGGCTCGGTAAGAGCATGGTAGTTTAAGGTGCTTGTCAACTAGTAAATTAAATGTTCGATTGAGGATGGCTAGGTATACTTGGCATATTTGAATTGATGGTAAATCATGACAAGGGAAAGGGACTGAGGTTGTTGGTTCCCTTAGTAGAAAATGCATTCAATGCATTTGTCTCCAACTAATTTATAGGAAGAATATTTGCAATTTGGAATCTTTATTCTTTAGCTAATTCATTGAACACCATAGAATACTTCCTCAAATTAATCTCCATACTTGTAACTTTACAATAGATTTCCAAAATCTCCTTAATGCTTATAATTTCCCTTAAATATCCATGTCTAAAAGTCATTATGTCATATACAAAGAGTAGATGTGAAATGACCAATGAATTATAATTTTTTATTCGCTTTACTAACCTTGTTCTCCTAGCATCTTTGATCACAGTACTTAATCATTTGGCTACTAATAAAAAGAGAAAAGAAGATAAAGGGCAATTGTTTTCATAGGCCTCATTATGAATTTAAAAAACTAGAGGGAGAACCATTTATAAGAAATGTAAAGGAAGTTGATGAAAGACACCCCATAATCCATTCTATTGTATGTAGATTCATTCTAAGATGGAGAAATAACAATCTAAGGCATAACTAGTTCACTTTGTCATATGCTTTTTCAAGGTCCAACTTCATGACAACAATAGGTGGTTTTTGGGTTTTATTTGTGTGCAGTCCTTTTTGGGTTGATCCCACAACATCATGGATTTGTCTATTGTATAAAAAACCAAAATGTTCTTCATACTAATTTAATACCAAGTCTCCTTTGAAGGAGTTTAATACCAAGGATTTTGGATCCTTTGAAGGAGTTTAATACTAATTTTATTCCATCCTTTGCCACTTGTGCTTCTATACCTACCTTTGTTTCCTCGTCAATAGTCCTGGAAAATAACTTAATGATTTCTATATTTCACCAATATTTCCATCTCTAATAAGCCTGGTTAATAATTTTATACACCTTCCCTAATTCTATAGACCCGACTTCAATCTCAATACCTGCATTTAAGACATTGGAAGACATTGCAACTAGATTGGTATTCCACCTTAAGACTAACCCTCCTAAAAGTTCTTCAAAATCCACCAATTGTTTTTTCCATTCTTTTAGAAAGGAAGACAAAAATTATGTAGCTTTTGATCCAACACACACAATTTCTTGGAGAAACAAGACATCTAGTTTGTAAATTGCACACATTCTTTTTAAGGCTTGTTGTTTTTGGGCACCCATGCCCCCTCCTGAATTAATTGAGTGAATGATCATTTGGAAAAAAATTTAGGGGTCTTCCCTACTCTAAAGGCCCCACAAATGGTTAGCTACTTCCCTCCCTAACCTCTTTTTTAGCATGAGACTTAGTCTTGGACCCTACATTGTGTTAGAATGGAAAGGTGTATTGTATGTGTTAGAATTCAAGATACATGATTTGGAACTATATGCTTTGGACCATTTGGCTTATATATCCTATGATTGACACATTATAATGTCATGTGCATGCTTATAATTGGATTAGTATTGATCCTAGTGTTCATTGACATTATTACATTGATATTGTTAAAGGATTTGTGTGACTGTATGTGATATTAAGGGAGTATATATTAGACAATGTATAAAGTGTTGTATATATACAAAATGGCCAGACAATGTGTGGAATATACTAACATGTGTTCTTGCAACTCTAGACCTCCTAGATGCTCACATCAACTTCTAACAATGTGTTAACAACATTCATAGCCAAAATTTTACTTAATTAATTATGACTCCCAAGTTTCAAAATGCACTTGACATGTCTTGATTGTAATGAACCTCCCGTTCGTCACAACTACAAATCTCATATAACAAGTGGATTTTTTTTTATTTTTTATTTTTTGTGTTTCTAACAAGTGTGTGCGCACGTACAAGGGAAACAAACATATTCGACACTACTTTGCCACCCGATGACTAACAATATGCAACCACGATGATCACAACAAGAAGACATAAGGCACACAACAAGTAATTGTAAGCATTAAACGACCATAGACATAAGGCGCACAACAAGTAACTGCAAGCATGGAACGACATATTGTGTTATGTACAGTACGAACACAGATGGAAGAAACCATAGTAGTAGATTTTACTATTTCTGCACAGGAAAGCAGGGCGTTTAATCTTAATTCTCTGCTCTGGAGAGAGAGAATGCCAGATAGGCTCCTGGCCGACTGCTCAGGCAAAAACTAGTAATCTCTATCAGGAGGTCGTAGTGGTGGGAACTCTGCCTTTAAAGAGCCCGCAACTACTGATACGACCTTAGAGGTGTGTCGCAAGAGTGGAAACCCTTCCTTTAAAGGGCCCGAGACTCTTGATACGACATTGGATTCTTTACACAGAAAATAATCACACACACAAACTTATATACAGAGCGACTAGCTTTATCAGATCGAAGAGTCTAATATCATACAACTGTGAGTTTGGAAAATTCAAATTATAGTACTAACCCTGAAATTAACCCGACCCTAAACATCAGCATAGAAATAAAAAACAACTTTATTAACCCTAAATTTAACAGCCCAACCCTAAGCCAATCAAATAAAAGCACCCTGCAGAAGGAACCCATCGGATAAGGGTGCCCGCCAGAATTAAGGGCAACACAGAAAAACCCAATACACAATAAAAACAAAAGCCAATTGGGCAATAGGAAACTGATGAGGAAAAGCCAGAACCACATGGGCACAACTTCAATTGAAATGTCATAGGACTCTTCTAAATACGTTTAGTAACTTGTTAAGGTCAATATCATAATTCAGGCATCATTTAACGACGATTCCACTCATGTAATCAGTTCAACTCCTAGGTAGCTTGCTATGAATTTTGAGGAAATGAGCCATTTTACTTAAGTGAAAAATTAAGAATTAACACCAAAATCCATTAAAAGAATTAAAGGGAGTCAAGGCTGCATTACACATTCATAAAAATAAATAAAAGGATCATCACTTATTAACCATATATAAGACTTCGATTCAAATTTACCTTCCTATCACAAGGTACCCCAAGAATATTCCAATGCAAATAATCAATGTTGACTTTCAATAGTGCAATTTAAGAGCTCAAGTTGACTTACATTGAATGAGACTTTTATTAAATAATCACCATCTATCCTTCAATAATTAAAACTACTGGGCAAATACTAAATGAAACAACAACCGAATATCCACTCTCATTATCATGATAAATTTTAACTTTCAACAACTCAGATGAATAAAACCTTAGAGTAAAATGGTGCATTAACATTCCATTACATTAATGACATTCCATTACCTTACATTAATCTATTCATTAACCTTACCATAAGCATTCACATTAACCTTTCATTACCTTAACATTTCATTACATTTCACTAACAATTCATTACATTGCGATTCCTTACATTCCATCATATTAAATTTCATTAACATAACATTGCAGATAGAATGACAATGACATTGCTTTTATATGTTACCTAATACTAACTTTACACTCTATATTATAGCACTAACTTTACACTCTATATTATATTAGTAAACCTTACTTTTACAATTTCAGAAACAATAATTGCGTGAAAACTTTTATGTGTGAAACGTGTATATATTTTGGACTCTATGCTAAACTAAATCTACACACTACTTTAATCATTCTACTTCACCAGGAGAAAGGTTCTTATTCCTTAGGATCTCCCATAATTCCTATCCTAGTATAGTTTCCATTCTATCTGGTAACTGCACAACTTAAAAGTCTCACATATATCCCTCGACAAACAAAAAGAAGTTCAATGACATTCAAGTGAGAGACACGGTGATTTGGACATGTATGGAATGAAATTAATAGAACAAGTTAACTTGGATCCAAGCAATGCTTTACTCAGGCTTTACTAAAGGCATGGATTGAAATTAAAAGGCATGAAATGAAATTAAAAAGACATGAAATTAGCAAGGAGACAACTGGGAGTGCATGCCAGGAATCGATCATCAGTCGACAAATAAGAAAGGCAACTGTTAGAGCCAGGAGTTAACTCAGGAACCCTCACGCATTGGTCGGGACGAATGAGTATGAATCTTAATCATATTTATTATTTTTGTAGGGCGAAGGGTTGACTTGCCACAACTGGCAGGGGCGAGTTAGGCGATTTTATTTAGGTTGCAAAGAAATATATTATTCGCCAGAATGCACAGCATTAAAACCACCAACACGCCCAGAATTAAAGCACCAACACGCACAAGATCTTTCCCCCAAATCGCACAGAAATTTAAACACCAACACAATGCATGGAGAAAGCAACACCTAACTCAATGACTATGAATCCACCATTTGCATGGGGAGGGTGGTGGACCGGACCAAGAACTAGAACCCCCAAAAAACACAAAGTTTGAGTTGAAACGCGTGGGTCTTCTCCTCCCATTTCGCCACGAGACTAACCACAAAAATTGCAGAGGTTAAAGGGTCAAGTAGCATGGGTATCCTCCACGAAACGCACCAGAGAAATAAATAAGGACGCACAGAGCGTGCCCTCCAAAAAATGCAAAGGTTAAGGGTTTAAAGGTGGGGCAGAGGCAAACAGATGTGAATTCAACCAGTTGGCAGGGAGTAAACAGATGCAAATTCAATGATTCACTTTAAGATCGAAATGGTCACGATTCGGTTCAAGATCTAAATTAACTTACAACACGTACAATCATAGACATAAATTTCGTTATACTTATTACAGTACGTGAATTCAGAACACAAAATACCTTCCAGATATGTAAAATTCAAGCAAACAAATTCAGTCCGGTAACTACCAGATTTGATTCGGCAATAACTTCCATCATAAAATCCAGAAGGAGGAAGGAACGATTCAATTTATTTTTCTTTATCTATTTAATTTACAGAGGTAAATAAATGCATTGACAGAAGAAGTAGAAGCTGTAGAAATTTTATTATCAAGAGGGACTTCCAAAACTTGTTAGTTGTGCTACATACTCAGAAACCTATAGGGTATCAAATTGTACAGGATAGCATCAATGATACTATATCACATGAGAAATTTTAAATAAAAATAGCAGTTGCAGTAGTTACACTCATGATCGCCGAGTAGAAAAATAAAATAGCCATTAACTCTAGTTACAACCAATGTTCTGATACCACATAGAGCATAATGCATCCTATTCTACCAACAAAAAAAACATATCGTTGCCTTAACTCCCGCCTCGAGTGATGACCGCACGCTCCATGCCGCTCCCGCTTGCTGACTGTCGAGACTACACCAGTACCTCCCAGCCAATTTCTAGGGGTACTATTCTTCCCCCTTATCCCCCCGAACCGTAAAGGGGCCACACACTATCTAGATGGTACGTCTAACTCCTAGCTCGCCCCGCAAGGCCGAGCTACCACTCCTATCAAGGCTTGGAAAACCCAACCCCCCACAAGTAATCAGTCAAGTCACAAATCCAGCAGCGTAACGTTACGCTAACAGCCGATCCCTTTCTTCCTCATCTTCCCTTTCTTTTATAGAGTTTTTCCAACCTCCAACTTTCCCTAAATCACATTTTAATTAAGTTTTAATAAAAATATTCTAAATATTCTCCTTCGCACAAGTGTCTTCCATCCCCCTCTTTCCTCAAATGATTATTTTCTTTAAATTATTAAATTACTCATTTCCCTCACCCACCTAGAGTTGCTCCTAAATTTCCTCCTAGGTGTTCATAGATCCCCTTACACGTTTTAAATAATTTCCCTAAAAATGAAGTTGCTAAATTAGCTCAAATTAGAAGGTTCTTAATTGCAGATTCCTTACTATGTTGACCTCGCTTTTTACCATAAGTTCCCAACTTTCCTTAATTATGTTTCCTCCATTACTTAGTTTCCTAATTCTTATTATTCCCTTCTTTCCCCTTTTTATTAGAGCCATAATGGCAGTTGCGCTATTTACTCTTTTCCCTTTATTATTAATTTAAAATATTTTTATACTTCCACAAGTTAAATAATTTATTTCCTCTTTACCATTTAAAACCACGAGTTTTAATTAAATTATTCCTCTCTTCATTTTACCCTCTAAATTTAAGAAGACTAAAATTATTACTTAAGTGGGTTTTAGTTTATATCTTTATTTTTATTTTTATTTTTTTAGGGTCTTTTTCTTAAGGCTTAACAAAATTTTACCCTAGAGAAGTTTTAGACTTAGGTTTAGATTCTGAACTGGGCGACAATTATTTAGGGAAGTCATTTTAATAATTTATTAAGGTGTTAAATTTCTTAGGGCCATCTAGGTTTGTTCCTTCCTCAACATCAATGCGATGTGCCCTTCAGGATGCACCATGTGCTCCAAGGGTGCCACTCGCATCGGTTGTTACTTTTGCGTGATGTGCCCTTCAGGATGCACCACATGCTCCAAGGGTGCCACTCGCTAACTTGTGTTTCTTTCATGCAACGTGCCCTTCAGGATGCACCACGTGCTCCAAGGGTGCCACTCGCCAACTTGACTGATTGATAGAAATCTATAACCCCTGGAGTCAACACTCCACCAGGTGAAATTGTAGGAGACTAAGGGCTCTAAGGAATAAGGCCCCCGCCTTATTGCGCGCCCCTTAGAATCATCGGGAGTGACTATTGCAGTCTGCCCTCACGACATCATGGATCCTCTCGAACTAGGTAATCGTTAACCTACAGTTCGAGCCACGACGGGAGTGCTAGTGGGCTGTGGCAGGACTGTTGTCCACACCTCTCCCTCAACCTCTCTGGAAATTGTGTGTGACCCCTTTACTCCATATGTGAGTCTGGTCGGCAAGCTATCGTCATCCTGCATCATCAACAATCATGTCATAACATGTCCACATCATATCATCCAATCAATGAAATATCAAAGTAAATAAATCAACCAAAATTGCACACTCTCTGACTCAATCCGGAGTCCAAGGGGTTCCATCGATGCCTCTGCATCCTCAAGGTCCAAAACCCTGCACACTGAATAAAACTGAGTCAATAGCACCTCTCCATGTCAAAGAAGTAAAAAATCATGTCATCTATCATAACGCATCATAATCAAGGATAAATGTTTTAATATCATAAAAGTCCAGATCACTTGTGAGCAAGTGTCCTCAAAGAATAAGTTTTCTCAGTGCGCCAGAGCGGGATGTTACATACACCCCCTCTTGGTCTAAACTTCGTCCCAAAGTTTCTCAGTATAAATGCCGAAATAAATGTATCACAGTATCATAAGTCTATCTATCAAACAAAACTGGGAACTACTGGCGCATATCATATGCGTCCTCCCAGGTCGTCGAGTGCGGACTATAACTGTCCCACTGGACCTTGACCTAATCTACCGTTCGACGTCGTAATTGTCGAATGCGATGATCTAAAATGCGGACAGGCTCAGCCGTGAGCGCTCCCTCGTCCGATACCTGTAAGGAACTCATGTCAATCAGATGTGTAGGATCACTAATATAATGTCTCAAAACAGATACATGAAAAACATCGTGCATATGCCTCAAAGAATCAGGCAAGGCTAGTCGATAGGCCATGGGCCCCTTTGTCTCCACAATCTCGAAAGGTCCCTCAAACCTAGGAGATAGTTTAGCTCCCTTTCCAAACTTGATCGAACTCTTATGTGGTTTAACCCGCAAGAAGACTCGATCGCCGACCTCCTAACTACGGTCGACTCGGTGCACATCGTCATAACTCTTCTGCTGATCCTGCACTTCTTTAATCCTTTGTCTTATGGTTTGAATTTTCTCTTCCATTTCTTGGATCGCTTCTGGTCCCACCAGGACCCTATCCTCAAGCTGATCCCAACTCAAGGGCGTCCGACATGGTCACCCATAAAGAAACTCAAAAGGCGCCATCTTAATGGTGCTCTGGTAACTGTTTTTGTAAGCGAACTCTACTAGAGGCAAGAATTCCTCCCAATGCTTTTGTTGGTCCATCACGTACATGCACAACATGTCTTCCAAGGTTTGGTTTGTTCGTTCTATCTGTCTGTCAGTCTCTGGGTGATACAAAGTACTAAAGTTAAGTTGAGTTCCCAAGGCCTCTTGGAAACTCGTCCAAAATCGTCGATTAAACACCGATCATCGATTGGATATAATCCTCTTAGGCACGCCATGCAGCCTCACAATCTCACTGATGAAAACTCTAGCTATGTCAGGTGCCTGATACGTCGTAGACACTAGAATAAAGTGAGCACTCTTTGTTAGAGTGTCTACTACTACAAAAATCGAGTCGTGTCTCCTTGCCGTTAGTGGCAATCCAACAATAAAATCCATCGAAATAACTTCCCATTTTGATTTCAGAATGGCATGTTGTTGAAGTAATCCTGCCAGGTGTCTATGTTAAGCCTTTACCTACTGACACTCTAGAGATCTAGCCACAAAGTTGACTATGTCGACCTTCATTCCCTTCTAGAAGAATAAGTGTTTAAGGTCTGCCCTCATCTTCGTGACTCCTGGGTGAGCCATGTAAACTGCTCTATGAGTCTCGCTCAGGATCAACATCCTCAAATCGTCGTTTGGCGGTACGTAAATCCGACTTCTAAACCTCAATAACCCATCGCTATCAAATGAAAATCCCTCGTATCGTGGTACCATCATGGTGTTTTGTCTGATAAAACCCTCGAACTCTTTGTACCAGTCATCATCACGCTGTAAAGTGAGAATCTTCTCACGTAGATTCGTCTGAAGAGGCAACATCGAAAAGATGCACGGCCTCCGACTCAAAGCATTTGCCACTCGGTTCACTGTTCCCTTTATGTAAGTAATCTCGAATTCGTTCTCGCTAAGCAATTCTGACCAACGTCGTTGTCGCGCGTTCAGATCGCTTTGTGTAAAAATGTGTTGTAGTCCACAATGATCAGTCTTTAATTCAAATTTTCGTCCAACAAGGTAGTGTCTCCAAACCTTCAAGGCATATACGATGGCTAATAACTCCAAATCGTGTGTCGCGTAGTTCTCCTCATGCCTTCTCAGTTTCCTCGAAATGTAAGCAATCACTCATTCGTCTTGCATCAAGAATCCGCCTAAACCTTCCTTGGATGCATCAGTGCATACCAAGAAGTCCACGTCCATGTCAGGGACTTTTAGTATTGGTGTTGTTGTCAACAACTCTTTAAGCCTCCAAAATGCTTCCGCGCATTTCTCGGTCCAAACAAACTTCTTGTTTTTCTTCTGCAATTCTGTGATCGGATTTGCTATCTTCGAAAATCCCTCGACAAAACGTCAATAGTATCCTGCTAAACCCATAAAACTACGCACTTATGTGACATTCGTCAGCGCAGGCCATTGCATAATAGCCTCAACCTTGGCTGGATCCATGACGATACCTTCGCCGGAGATGACATGCCCTAAGTAGTGAATCCTCGATTGATAAAAAAAGCATTTGGACAACTTCCCATACAATTTGTGCTCTTGCAGACACTGTAGTACCAAGTGCAAGTGCTCGTCATGCTCCTTCATCGTCTGAGAGTAGATCAAAATATCGTCAATGAATACTTCGATGAACTTGTCCAAGTACTCACAGAACACCCCGTTCATCAAACTCATAAATGCTCCTAGGGCATTTGTCAGTCCAAACAGTAAAACAATAAACTCGTAATGTCCAAATCTCATCTTAAAGGCGGTCTTAGGGATGTCATCCTCCTTGATCCACAACTGGTGGTACCCTGATTGAAAATCGATCTTGGAGAACACCGTCGCACCCTTCATTTGATCGAATAGATCATCAATTCTTGGTAAGGGATATTGATTCTTGATCGTAGCCTTGTTCAGTTGACGGTAGTCAATGCAAAGCCTCCACGATCTGTCCTTCTTCCGAATGAAAATAACAGGTGCACCCCACGGTGACACATTAGGACGTATCAGTGCCAGGTCCAACAACTCCTTCAGTTGCATTTTCAACTCTTGCAACTCTCGGGTCAACATCCGGTAAGGTGTTCTTGCTATCGGTTCAGTCCTTGGCTTCAGGTCTATGGTAAACTCCAATTCCCTTTTCGGTGGCATCCCAGGTAACTCCTCTGGAAATACGTCCGCAAACTCCTTCACCACCGGAAGGTGTTCTAGACCTTCCGCTACTCCCTTCTCGTTTAGTGCAAGGATTGCATAAAGCTTGCACCCCTTGAGCATACTCTTCCGTAACTATAAGGAAGTGACGAACCTCAGGGATACTCCCTGGTTCCGTCCTACAATCACATGTCTTTGTCCCTCATCATCGATCAAGCTCAACCGTTTCGTCTTACAGTTGAGTATAGCCTCATGCGATTCCAACTAATTAATACCAATCATGACGTCATAAGATCCTAATATCGTGACGTACAAGTTGACCCTTGTGACAAACTCTCCTAGGTTAAGGGCACAACCCGTAACTTTTCCTCCAACTTTCTGTTTGGCTCCTGAAGCCATCTCTACAAAGCTAAACTCATCCTGTTCGACTGCCTTTACCTTAATACTTTTTAGCGCTGCACCATAAATGAAACTCTCAGTAACACCTGGGTCTATCAAAATACTAAGGGTTTGGTCAGCGACAGTACCTGTCGTCTCGAGCACAGTCGACTGGTGCTCTACCTGGCGGTTATTCACCGCTGCATGAACCCGATGGGCCTTGCCCATATCTCCCACTGTAGTGGGTCCGACTGATCCGAACACTCTGGTCCTCTCCACAGGACAGTCGCGCTGGTAGTGTGGCTCCCCGCATGTCCAACACCCCTTCTTCGACCCAGTAGTCCTGGTACCTGAAGTAGTAGATGATGGCCCACCGGCCTGGAACCCTGGTCTGTTTTGCTTAATAGGCCTAAACTGTTGCTGCTGCGGGCGACACTACTACTGATGTTGTGGTCCCTGATAAGGTGTCCGCTGCTGAGGTGACGGTCATCAGGGTGTAGTGAAAGTGGATCCCCTCTGGAAGCCACGATATCCCGGCGTATGTCTCGCTGGTGTCTGGTGCTGTTGTGTCCCAGATGGAACCTGCCCTGCTGGTCTCGTTGGAGTCCTGGTTTGACACCCACTGATAAGATCCTCCTCTGCTATGAGGGCCTTCTAGACGACATCATGTAAGGTTTGAGGCATCAAAATCCTAACCTTTTCATGTAGGCTACCAATAAGGCCAAACACGAACCTGTTGACCTTAATTTTTTCTGTGTTAAGGTACGAAGCATACCGGAGCAACTCCATAAAATGTGCCTCATACTCGGGCACCGTACAACCTCCCTGTCATAAAGCATTGAACTCATTAAGATGACGCTCAATTAATTCCCATGAAATGTCTTCGATGACCATGTTCAGCTGTGGCAGGAGTGTCTTCCACCATAGAAGAGCGCTCCCCTTCAGTTGAAAGACCACCATGTGGACCTTCATGTTGGAGGTATAATAGCGAAGTGTGAAGCACATCGCCATATTCTCCAACCATGCCTCGACGGCTGCGCCGTCTGGGGTGCCAAAGAACTCAGGAAATTTAACCTTCTCGAGTTCACGGTGAATGCTACCAGTAACGGCCGGTGCGCGCAGTGGAACCTCAGCAGGTGGCGACGCCCTGGCCTCGTCTCTGTCCAATCGGCTGATCAGTGCCTCAGACATGCGCTAAAAAGACCTCATCATCCCGACCATGTCTCCAACTACTATCTGCTCCTATATGAGAACCTTCTCACCTCCCTAGGGGTTAGACCCGTCAGGCGTGGATTCTACTGGAGGCATCACGCCTCCTCCCCTAGCATCCTGTCATCTGCCTCCGTGGCGTCCTCTAACCATGATTACCTGCACGCACACAATCAACTCGATCAGCAACAGTATAATCAAATCAAATCATATCACGAAATCCATAGAGAATCCCAAGTCGTGGGTCGAACCAGGCTCTGATACCATATGTAACGAACCTCCCGTTCATCACGACTACAAACCTCATATAACAAGTGGAATTTTTTTTATTTATTTTTTGTGTTTCTAACAAGTGTGTGCGTGCGTACAAGGGAAACAAACATATTCGACTCTACTTCACCACCCGACAACTAACAATATGCAATCACGATGATCACAACAAGAAGACATAAGGTGCACAACAAGTAACTATAAGCATTAAACGACCATAGACATAAGGCGCACAACAAGTAACTACAATCATGGAACGACATACTGTGTTATGTACAGTACAAACACAGATGGAAGAATCCATAGTAGTAGATTTTACTATTTCTGCATAGGAAAGTAGGGCGTTTAATCTTAGTTCTCTACTCCAAAGAGAGAGAATGTCAGATAGGCTCCTGGCCGACTGCTCAGGTAGAAACTAGTAATCTCTGTCAGGAGGTCGCAGTGGTGGGAACTCTGCCTATAAAGAGCCCGCAACTAATGATACGAACTTAGAGGTGTGTCGCAAGAGTGGAAAACCTACCTTTAAAGGGCCCAAGACTCTTGATACAACACTGGATTCTTTACATAGAAAATAATCACACACACAGACTTATATATAGAGCGACTAGCTTTATCAGATCGAAGAGTCTGATATCATACAACTGTGAGTTTGGACAATTCCAATTATAGTACTAACCCTGAAATTAACCCGACCCTAAACATCAGCATAGAAATAAACAACAACTTTATTAACCCTAAATTTAACAGCCCAACCCTAAGCCAATCAAATAAAAGCACCCTGCAGAAGGAACCCATCGAATAAGGGTGCCCGCCAGAATTAAGAGCAACATAGAAAAACCCAATACGCAATAAAAACAAAAGCCAATTGAGCAATAGGAAATTGATGAGGAAAAGCCAGAACCACATGGGCACAACTTCAATTGAAATGTAATAGGACTCTTCTAAATACATTTAGTAACTTGTTAAGGTCAATATCATTTAATTCATCCATCATTTAACGACGATTCCACTCATGTAATCAGTTCAACTCCTAGGTAGCTTGCTATGAATTTTGAGGAAATGAGCCATTTTACTTAAGTGAAAAATTAAGAATTAACACCAAAATCCATTAAAAGAATTAAAGGGAGTCAA
>ML790467.1:383705-397386 GCA_009831015.1 Picea engelmannii | reverse complement strand
AATATTAAATCACAAAAATAAAGTAACAATATACCACAAAAATGTGTTAACCCGGGAGCATCATGAATTGTCCATGATAGTATTCCATGGAATTGAAATCATCTTTTCCATATTGGTCTAGAGATGTCATACATAGTGAGGCCAACCCATAACTTCAACAACTCATTGATGAGAGGATCAATATATACGTTCATATCTTTAACTTGGTACCTACCTGATTGGTTCAAACTACTACATGATTAATTATACTTATCCAAATGTCGTGATATATAAAAGAAATAATTACCATGCACGAAACAAAGAAATGAAATATTTTTTCATGCTTTAAAGCAAATAAAAGATAATTAAATACCTGGAACAATCATTCCCAACAATGTGTGCTCTATTTTGATCGACATCCAAGGAGGAAGGTTATTTTTTATAACGAAAACAAGCCACACTGAGTACGTAGAACGAAGCTCTCCAAATGGATTGACACCATCAGCTACCAACGAAAGTCTAACATTACGAGGTTCTACTTTAAAAACTGGCCACTTTTCTTCGATGTAGTTCAATGAAGAACCATCGGCAGGCATTAGAAGAACATCGTCTCGACTTCTGTTCTTTGCATGGAAATCCATAAACTGTGCTATACTTTGGCACCTGAACAACCGCTGGAAATGTGGAATTATCAGAATATAATGAAGAACTTTGCGAGACACCTTATTTGACGCTTTATCGGTTCGATATATACTTATTTGACATTGTGGGAATTCATTTTCTAATGCATATTGTCCATAATATATGATATTATCATTAGGACATGCATCAATAGCCTGATAGTCCATTCCAATTTCTTTCATAATCACAAATATTTCTCGATATGTGCATGGCAAAATATTTGGCGTTAGTAATAGAACATCACCTAACAATCTACAAAATTCTAAACAATAAGTCAATGTAAACAATATTCATCACCAATATATCATCCAATATACTAATTTACAAATTAGAAAACAATAACAATATAGGAAAAAAATTAACCTTTTAAGTATTTGTGAACATGCAAGCATAAATAATTAACAAATTAAATACCTTAGTATCTGTGTGAGACGTGTGTTTGATAAACCATTCAAAACCTCCAGGTTCACCAACAACAATATATCATATAAAAGATTTGTTTTTGAGCCTTCATAAAGAGGTTGACGTGACTTCTTGAGTAGAGGATCAACATCATGACTATCATCCTGGTTGTCCTCATCCATTGGAGAAAATGTGTCTTGGATCAATCTATGTATATCATCTTCCTGATTTGAATAACTAATGTTATCTCCATCCATATCATCATTAATAACTTGATCAACATCTTCAATATTCTGATCTCGAAGTTCATCTCCATGTAAAGTAGTATTTCTGCTAGTACTTGGAAAATAACTCTCTGGAGGTCGACACTTTGGGGGAATCGGTTATATATTTAAAAACCACATAGAAATGTTAGTGTGTATAGAAAATATAAAAATACCGATAATAAATATTACTAAAATTCATGACATATTGATTATTACAGAGAATACATTAAATATTGAATCCTCTTACCAAGGGAGGATATTCATAACCCCCTTCAGCGTGCCCCTTTTTCCTACAATGTTTTTGGACTGTTGTTATTAAAAGTATTCTATTTTTCAAGCCTCTGCAATCATAGCAAGGGAAATAACATTTTCCATCACCCCTTGCCTCTAATGCTACTCTTAACTGAGCAATCTTCCTGTCATTTTCGTTCATTGTGACAAATCCTTGTCCTGACAAGTAATTGTCTTACCTACACCATACCAAACATTAAGTTGCAAATATTTTATATTTTGGCTACTCCTTTCGATTATGATATGTTTATTTACAGTGACCTACATCTTTATAATAAGGTGATCATATGTGTAGAGGATCAACATCATGATGACATAGATAACACCTTTATAATAAGGTCATATGTGTACAAATGTTTTCTTTATATAATAACAACATATATAACTAACATAATTTTAGGGTTAGTGTTTATGTATCTTATTAGTCTCTGCTAAAGCATGGAATATAGAAATCAATTACTATCATTTCACCGATCAAGGTTGAGTTTCAAGAGAAATTCCATATCTTTATCAATGAAAAGAGAGAGAGATTATAGCTACAATTGAAGGGAAAAGGGTATGTGGATTCCATAAACCTAGAATATTATGGAATCCACATACCCTTTTCCATATAAAATACTAACTAGATCCAAAAACCAAAGACATGAAATATGGTACTACACATATTATAATATATTATCAAGGAAAAAACAAGCTAAATGGAATTTAGACATTTGAAAAAAAAATTACAAGTTAAATTAGTACATCAATAAAAAATAACATACTAACCTTGCAAGTTCAAAATTTGAGCTATGTAGATCGAGAATTGGATTTGTTCAACCGGTGGGTGACGGAAAAAATAAACAGCTCAAACAAAAGCCAAGAACAGTGTTGCAACTATAGTAATTGTGTCGCAAAGTCTCTTAAAGTCACGTATATATAGATAAAATAGTCAACTAGCCGTTAACACTGACCAATGAGATAGGCAAAATTTTTGTCTCTATTGCCACGAAAGTTCGTCACTATAGCGACGAAAATATCGACTAGGTTAAATTAATATTTTCATCGATATTGCGACGAACTTTCATGGAAATATCCATGAAAATCCCACCCTGTTTAAAAAAAATGATGAAACTAGTGGAAGCGTGGAAAATTTTCGTGGAATAATCAGCCCATATGTAGTAGTGATACATGTATCATGGAGTCATATATTACTTCTTATAATCTAAATTGTATATATAACTCTATTAACTCTATTACAAGTGTGTGGTTGAGACAACAACACTTGGTTTTCTTAATGTTTTTTATATCAATTAGAATAAATTTGGGGTCTAAAATAGGCCTCCTAAGGAAAATAGTAAAATAGTAAAAACATATGCCGTGTCACAATAAGAGGTGTTATCTAGTGAAGGTTAATCCACATTCTCTCATTAATGATAGTTTCTAAGTAAGTTGGGTTAATATAGAGTTATGAGATGAGGCTTAAAAATAATAATGAAAACTTTATATCATCCCTTCATACACAATAAATGATGTGTGTGTGTGTTAAAGGTGGCCAAAAATGGAAAATTATTATAGAGAAATATGATATGATTTTTCAAAAAGTTTCGTCCATGACACCACCAATTTTTTTCTATCATCTTAAACTTTCATTCCAAGAGAGCTACAACTTACAAAATATTGAGGGCTGGTTATTATTGGACCACTTTGTTTTTTGATAAAAATGCATTGGTTAGGGTATGCCCTAAATGCCATATATTTGCATGGAAACAAATCTTTTCCCCTTGCCACTCATACCTATTAAAGGTGGAAACACCTTTTCATCAGTGGGGATTAGACTTCATTGGGGAAATAAATCGAAATTCTATTGGTAAGGACAAATGGATGCTGACAACAATAGATTATTTCATAAAATGGGTTAAGACTATTCCTACAAGGGTTGCCACTGATTCAATTATCATAAAATTCCTTGAAGTGAATATTTTGGCTAGATTTGGTTGTCCTAGGAAGATCATCACTGAAAATGCACATGCATTCAAATCTTCCAAGATGATATAGTTTTGTCAAGACTACAATATTGAACTTGGACACTCAAATTCATATTACCCACAAGGAAATGGCTTGATAGAGTCATCAAATTAAAGTCTAATTAGAATCATCAAGAAGATGCTATCACAGAAAAATAAAACATGGGATTCTCATCTCAAGTACACTTTGTGGGCTGATAGGATAAGTACAAAAAGATCCATTGGTACATCTCCTTTTCAATTGGTATATGGGACAGATGTTGTTTTCCCCATTCATGTAGGTTTGATAGTGATGAAATTACTACATGATGAAGAGGAAGAATCAAATAATGTGAAAAGAAGAATACATCAACTCATAGAAGTTCGACAAAAGAGAGAATTTGTATTGGTTAAATCACAAGAACATCAAGAGAGGATGAAGAAGATATTTGACAAGAGAGATAAGGAAATAAATTTTACTATTGGAGATCTGGTTTTAAAATGGGATGCAAGAAGAGAGGCCAAAGGAAAACATGACAAATTTGTTAACCTTTGGATGAGACCTTTTCAAATTAGTGCAGTCCAGGACAACAACACTTATGAGCTAGCCTATTTTAATGGTGATGTATTGGGAGCTCCTATCAATGGGAGGCTTCTCAAACACTTTTTTCAATACCGATCTCTAAGTGTATCCTACTTGTACAATATCAATATCAATTTAGTTTTGTTTCTTTAATTTTTCTTTTAATTCAGTTTGTGTCAAATTTGATGTAATTTCAATTTATGTTCGAAGAAATTTAGAATATTATGTAAGATGTTGAGCATGGAGGATGATTTGTCCTTTAATAGAAGAAAATATGTATTACAGGTTTTAATCTCAGACTCCATAGCCCACTGGATAAGGTGACTAGTGTACTATTCTCAGCACATCCCAGGGATTTGTTGTCCTCGTTGGAGCCAATGTTAGTACATGGCTAATTTTTTTGTCGGCACTATGTATTCAGGGACAATCACTATCGTAGAACTTTTTTTAAAAAGATAAAAGACTACGTGGGGTCTGATAAATGGAAAAAATATGCCTTAACACTGATCAATTTGAAAGAAAAAAGGCTTTAAAATGTGGAAACATGACTTAATTCTGCAAAAGGTGCTTAACTTTAGCCACTAGGGGTTGAAAATACAAGGGCTAATTCATGAAGGTGGGTAACAATTTCGTGAGAATCGGGTCTCCAAAATTCCAAAAGACATTTTTCCGGTCGAACTGTTTTTTTTCTTCGGCCGAAAGTACTATTTTTCATTAGCTAGACGAATATTTTTCATCCGGTAACATCTTTTTGGCCGAAAGATATTTCAACCGAAATAATGTTTTGACCGAAAATATATTTCGACCAAAAAGATCTTTCGATCGAAAAATAGTTTATATATTACCCGCACATCACACCTGCTATAGTTTTTTCAAGTTGTTAGTTAGTTCATACTCGCACATCGTGCCTGTTAGTGTTGGTGTTTGGTGTTTTATGTGGGCAGACGTTTGGTGTTTGCTTCAGGCGGGCGGATGGGTGGTCTTGTGGATATTGGAGCAGCGGGTAGGCAGACGTCGGAGCTGCGAGCGGGCGAACGTTGGAGCTGCGGGCGTTCGGTCCAGGTACATTTATATTAGAGAATTTTGAATTAGAATTTTGAATTTGTTTTTAGATTGTTGATAGGGCCTTATTCGTCCCTGTCCATGTACAGTGACAGGCCAGAATTCGGCCCTGTACCTATACATGGAAAGAGTCGAATATGGCCCTTAGTAAAGGCATATGTTTAAATTTTAAATTTCTATTTAAATATTAGTATTTATAATTTTTTTTTAGATTGTTGACAGGGCCTTATTCGACCCTGCCCATGTACAGTGACATGCCCAAATTTGGGGTTGTACCTGTACATGGATAGGGCCATATTCGACCTTGTCCATGTACAGTGACAGGCCTGAATTCGAGCCTATATATGTACATGGGCATGGCCGAATATGGCCCTGTCCCTTAGATTAGTAAAGGTGTATGTTTAAATTTTAAATTTCTATTTAAAAAATAGAATTTAGAATTTATTTTTACATTGTTGTCAGGGTCTTATTCGGCCCTGTCCATGTACAATGACAGGCTCGAATTCGGGCTTATACCTATACATGGATAGGGCTGAATATGGCCCTATCCCTTAGCTTAGTAAAGGCTATGTGTTACACTATGACCATTACAGAATTTAGAATTTAAATTATATTTAAATTTTAAATTTCTAGTTAAAAATTAGAATTTAGAATTTATTTTTAGATTGTTGACAGGGCCTTATTCGACCCTGTAACATCCCGCTCTGACGCACTGAGAAAACTTATTCTTTGAGGACACTTGCTCGCAAGTGATCTGGAATTTTATGATGTTAAAACATTTATCCTTGATTATGATGCGTTATGATAGATGACATGATGTTTTACTGCTTGACGTAGACAGGTGCTTTTGACTCAGTTTTCTTGAGTGTGTAGGGTTTTTGGACCTTGAGGATGTAGAGGCATCGGTGGAACCCCCTTGGACTCCAGATTGAGTCAGGGAGTGTGCTATTGGGTTGATTTATTTACTGTGATATTTCATTTGATTTGATGATATGATGTTGACATTTCTGACATGATTGTTGATGATGCAGGCTGACGATAGCTTTCCGACCAGACTCACATATGGAGTAAAGGGGCCACACACGATTTCCAGAGAGGTTGAGGGAGAGGCATGGACAACAGCCCTACCACAACCTACTAGCACTCCCACCATGGCTCGAACTGTAGGTTAACGATTACCTAGTTCGAGAGGATCCACGATGTCATGAGGGCAGACTGCGACAGTCGCTCACAATGATTCTAAGGGGCACGCAATAAGGCGAGGGCCTTATTCCTTAGATCCCTTAGTCTCCCACAAGTTCACCTAGTGAAGTGTTGACTCCAGGGGTTATAGATGTCTACCAATCAGTCAAATCGGTGAGTGGCACCCTTGGAGCACATGGTGCATCCTGAAGGGCACGTCACGCAAAAGAAACGAACAAGGCGAGTGACACCCTTGGAGCACGTGGTGAATCCTGAAGGGCACGTCGCATTGATGTTGAGGAAGAAACAAACCTAGATGTCCCTAAGACTTTAACGCCTTAATAAATACTTAACCAACTTCCCTAACCAAGTGTCGCCCAGTTCAGAATCTAAGTCTTAAGTCTAAAACTTTTTAGGGTAAAAATTTAGTCTAACCTTAAGAAAAAGGACCTTGGAATAAAAATAACAATTTAAACAAAAACCCACTTAGGTAATAGTTGGGTCTTCATAAAATTCTTGGGGTAAATGAAGAGAGTAAGGATTTAATTAAACTAAGGGATATAAAATTTTGCAAAGAAGAAATTAATTCCTAACTTGTGAAAGAACAAAAGATATTAAATAAATAATAAATGAAAAGATTGATTAGCGCATTTACCTTTTTGGTTTTAAAAAAGAAGGGAATAATAAAAATAGGGAAACTAAGTAATAAAGGAAACATAATAAATTAAAGAAAATATTTTTGGAGAAAAGAGGGGGATGGACGACACTTGTGCATTGGAGAATTTTTGAAATATTTTATTAAAATTTATTTTAAAATGTGAATTAGGGAAGGTTGGTGGGTCTCAAAACTCTATAAAAGAAAAGGGGGATGAGGAAGAAAGGGATCGATTGTTAGCGTATCATTACGCTACCAAATTGTGACTTGACTGATTGCTTGTGAGGAGTTCGTATTTTCTCAGCTTGTATTGGAGTGGTAGCTCAGCCTTGCGAGGCAAGTTGGGAAGCTAGACTTACCGTCTGGATCTTGTGTGGCCCCTTTGTAGCTCGGGGGGCTAAGGGGGAAGCAGAGTACCCCTAGTGATTGGCTGGGAGGTACTGGTGTAGTCTCTATGGTCGGCGAGTGGGAGCGGCACAGAGCAGGAGCGACACCGAGCACGTACATCATCGTAGTTGGCTATAAGGCAACGATATGATCATTTATTTAGTAGAGTGGAATGATTAGTTATTTACTTCGTCGATTATAAGGGTACTGTTGTAAAAATGTTAATTCTGTTGTTGTAACTCGATAAGGGAAGAAACTAGAATAAACTATATTTCACCTATTGCATTTGTATCTTTCAATGGCTATCGCTATGGTTGTTTTGGCAGTCGATGTCATGTGCTGGTTGTGTGTTTCTATCCTGAAATTTCGTTGTTTCCCTGCGCCTCTAGTGGAATCCTCACAGCGGTTGTTGATTTTATTTTTGAGTATCCAAAAACCCTTTCTTTTCCAGCGTTGTTATCTACCCTCTGCATTTTCCTTCAGTTATCGTTTTGTTTTATTCACCTCGCAGAGTCACCTAACTATCCTGCATCAATTAAACCGTTTCGTCCTTTGTGTCTCTTTGGCTTGGTGCATTCCTGTATGTGTGGAGGGTTCCCTTGTTGCACGCTGAGCTAGAGGAGCCTGCTCTGTCTTGGGCGCATTCCTGTGGCGTGCAGTAATTCCCTTACTGCCTGTGTTAACCCTGTGAATTTTTACCTGTAGCGCATTGGGAGTGTTGACCCAGCTTTCTACTCATTTCTAGTAGAACATTTAAGTGCAATCTATGATTCCAGGGCATTAGCGGTTATGGTAGTGGTTATACCCAATGGTACTGCTGTGTATTGATAGAGACGTATAATGGCAGTGGATATTTGAGCAACGAAAATATGTTGGGCGATTTATTTTCCTTACACCAGTTTAAATTTTGTTTCGAATGGAGCCTTGCGTCAGGGTTAATTGAATGGCAAGGGGTGGTTTTTAATTGATGATGACAGTTCAATTCTATTTAGTACAGAGTTTCTGTGAAGGGATACCTAGAACGCAATAGTGTGTAGTTGATTTTTGGCAGTTCAGTTTTGTTTTAGAACAGAGAATTGAGTCATGGGTTGTGGTATTGCCTGTAGCGTTCATCTGGTTTACTACATTTGCATTTTCGTTTAGATTCTAAAAGAAAAACAATTTTCACGTGTAGGGTAGGTGGATGCTCTTGTTTATGCATTTCATTTTAATTCAATCATTCTATTTTCGTTCTCGGACTGGGTGCGATTCTTCCTAGCTCGATTTGCGAGCGGTTGAGGAATGAAGGGCATGGGTACCGTGTTGGGATGCATGAATTCTCATGCTGGAAGCCTCGCAGGTTTCCCATGATCTGACGTTCCTTGAAGCCTTCTCCGGAATCTGAGATGCTTGGCGTGGCTGAGGCAATGTCGTGTTTTAAAATTTTTTGTGATGAGTGACAGATGTAGATTAACCTGTTGGGACCTATGCATCCCTTTAAGGTTGTTGTCTCAGGAGCCTCAATGTCAGCGAATCCTTTTCCTTAAAACAACTTTATGTGCATGCCTCCTTAGATTCTTCATTTACCTCCGCTCTTACCTGTCAGTTGGCTACCTGGTAGAAAGTCTCTTTATTGCCCCTTTGCTGCCTTACCTTTATTGTAATTTGAGGGCCAGGTCCCTGCCTTGCCCGGTGCCCGGTTACTAGATCTTACAACACTTGATCATCGCCCTTCCTTTATTGTTTTGGTAGCTGGCAAGATGTTGTCAGAAGGTTGGTTAGTCCAACGATATCACAGCTGGTATATGTTTAATTGTTTGGGTTCTAAAAAGATAGTTGCAGATTGACAACGCTGGCTAAGGGATTGTAGCCAGCGCTGGGATAGTTTTTTTTTCTTTTTACCTTTTTATACAAGTTGCTACATCGCACCAGAAAGGTTTTATCCCTAAATCTATATTAAGACTGTAGATAGAGTTGGAGGGGATTTATTTTTAGATGGATAATGAGCACGACATCTTTTTCCTTTTGCTATTGATAAATTTTTATTGTACTAAGATTTTTATTTATGGTTAGAATGAGAGTGCTGGTTTTATTTAAATTTGTTTTTATATTGAAGACAGTTGGTTAGTGCTGGGAAGGATTGATAGAATTTTGAGTAACACGGTAGCTTGGGTTTTATTGCTAATGATTAACCTTTTTGAGATTATTGATTAGTGTGGAATGATTTATAACTATGAAAATAACAGAAACTATGTAAACCTGGAGGTGATGATTAGTTTTAAATTCATGAGCGGATGATAATAGTATAATGCTTCAATGATAAATGGGTTGAATTCCTTGGGTTGTATGATTAGGTTATGATTTAACAAATTTCCATGGCAGTTTAATAGGATGGATTAATGCTAGGATTAATTGATTAAAAATATACAATGGTATTGTCAATTGTGGTAAAGATAGGGTAGTTTTAATATGATGGAATAATGCTAGGATTAATTGATTAAAAATATACAATGGTGTTGTCAATTGAGGTAAAGATAGGGTAGTTTTAATGTGATGGATTAGTGCTAGGTTAATTGATTAAAGATATACAATATTCTTGTCAAATGTGGTAAAGATGGGTAGTTTTAATGTGATGGATAACTTGCAGGGTTATTGATTAAATATACCATGGTGTTGTCATTTATGAAAAAGATGTTGTAGTTGTATTTATATGGATATCACATATTGAGTAAGGTGATTGTTGTTTCTACAAGGTCGATGTGATATAAAGGAAATGTGTTTATTAATTCATGGTGGTGTTATTGTGATCATTACTGTTACTAATAAACATATAAGGTGTAATGTCTTTGATTTAAGAGCAGTAGATTTTCTGAGTTAGCAAACGAGGGTTGTTGTTCATTATAGAGAATATTGTACTTGATTGAGAAACCTTCCGTGTATTGGGTCTGTTTGTGTCAGGTGGGATATAGACACCTCCATGTAGCCTTAGTATATATGTCTGTGTGTGTGATTATTTTTGTGTAAGGAATCCAATGCCATATCAAGAGTCTCGGGCCCTTTAAAGGCAAGGTTTCCACTCTTGCGACACACCTGAGGGGATTGCTAGTTTCTGCCTGAGCAGTCGGCCAGGAGCCTATCTGACCTTCTCTCTCCCCAGAGCAAAGAACTAAGATTAAACGCCCTACTTTCCTGTGCAGAAATAGCAAATCTACCACTATGGATTCTTCCTTCGGTGTTCGTACTGTGCATAACCCAGTATGTCATTAAATGTTTGCAGTTACTTGTTCTGTGCCTTATGTCTTCTTATTGTGATCATCGTGGGTGCGTCTTGTTAGTCGTCGGGTGGTGTCGTAGAGTCCAGTGTGTCTGTTTCTTTTTACATGAGCGCACACACCTTAAACAAAACAAAACAATTTGGCACCTGTTATCAGAGTTGTTGTTGTAACGAGGAGATTCTTTACAGACTCCATGTACATTATCAGGCCCGAAGTTGGGTCTGTACCTATAAATGGACAGGGTCGAATATGGACCTGTCCCTTAGCTTATTAAAGGCTATGTGTTACACTATGACCATTACAGATTTTAGAATTTAAATTATGTTTAAATTTTAAATTTTTAGTTAAAAATTAGAATTTAGAAATTTTGTTTATAATGTTGACAGGGCCTTATTCAGCCCTATCCATGTACAGTGACATTCTCGAATTCAGGCCTGTACCTGTACATGGACATGGCCGAATATGGCCCTGTCCCTTAGCTTAGTAAAGGCTATGTGTTACACTGACCATTATAGAATTTAGAATTTCAATTATGTTTAAATTTTAAATTTTTAGTTAAAAATTAGAATTTAGAATTTTTTTTAGAATGTTGACAGGGCCTTATTCGGCCCTGTCCATGTACAGGGACCGGCCTGAATTTGAACCTATCCCTGTCCATGGATATGGACGAATATGGCCCTGTCCATGTATAGGGACAGACCCAAATTTAGGCCTGTCAATGTACATGGACAGGGCCATATTTGGCCCTATCCATCTAGTACCTCAAGCAGTAGGATAAGTAGATCTAGAAACAACAAAAAAGGTCTAGTTCCATAGGAAATCCATACAACTGCTAAGAAAATAGATAGAGTTGCAGAAAATAGACAGAGGCCTGAAGAGACTAGCTATTCTAACTATAAACAGTGAGGCCAAGGGCTAAGCATGACTGCTACAGGGCCACCACTACCCTGAATAGTTTCCAAACTAAACAAAATTAGACTCTGACAACAACTGTAAAGAAACATCACTATAAAGGACCTAGTACATATCACAAAATTTAACAGACCTAACAAAAAACTTGAAAAACAAAAATATGTCTATAGTAGTTGCACAATAAAAGAAAAATAAGTACAACTTTGACAAAAACTCCACTTCTCTGCTAATAGTATTGTTAATTTAAATTTTTAGGAAATTTAAATTTTTAGTTAAAAATTACAATCATGGAAACAATAGGGATAAAGGAAGTGTACAAAACCATGAATCAAACTTGTTGTAATCATACTAGCTAACTATATAGGGTTGAACATGATGAAGTAATGAACTAATATGATAAGAGACCACAACAAGACATGTGAACAAACTGAATTATCCTACATTATTTTCTTAGAAGTAATTCCATCATATTTGTTCATAATGACATTGATGTTGCACTCTTGTTGATTAGGGTCCTACTCCTAGTATAGGATATGAATAAGACCTATACTGGTTGTGATCATATGTTACATGTATGCACTTCTTATACCTTTTCATATTTATGGGATTGGTTCCAACTCAGTACTAATACAAATACAACAACAACCTTTACATTCAACTTATGATAATCTACTCTATGCATCTATGATCTCAACATAATATAGGTTTATGACTCATACAAGAATATTTGTTCATGTTCTATGATGTGTAACAAGGATAAGTATAAGCAAAATATAGATAGAATTGAATCCATAGTAATAACTAAGAGTAATACATAGCTAAACTGATGTGTGTTTGATATGTTTTTATCCTTATTTGAGCTTACTGTATCTCCATATTAAGCTTACATGACTAACATGAGTTATTAACATAATCATAATCCAGTAATGTTTGAATATGATGAATACAATTGTATAAGAAACTTCATAGATAACGAATCAGTGTTGTATTGAGAATCATTTCCTTTGTTTCAACATAACATATAGCTTAGTTCGATATGTAATCAAGCACTGTAACCTATCTAGAAGAAAACCATAATCACAAGCTATGGCCTATTCCATCCATTCATGTTATCTTATCATAGCATCTTCAAGCTTGGTTAACTCTATACCAGTGTAATCCAGTATTCATTGCACTATTGATATGATAGATTCATGGTTTCCATCTTTATGTACTATTGATTAGGATGAATTCGGGTTTGTCCCTGTACATGGACTAGTTGTATTTGGCCCTATCCATGTAGAGGGACATGCCTGAATTTGGGCCTGTCACTTTACATGGACAGGGTGATATTCGACCCTATCCGTGTACATGGATAATTGAAACTAGAAACTCTTGAATGATCTTGTGCTTATATGTCCCATATAGTATTATTACTCTTTCACATATTGGAAAAATTATAATAAATAATTTATAAACAATATGGAATTAGTTAATTTGATATAGAAATTTAACAATCAAATATTAAGAATAGAGTAATAATTTAAGTGATTAGTTTTTGCTTGAACAGTCGTCCAGGTCAAATCTACTGTCTTTCACTCCAGTGTTAAAGACTTAGATTCAAATGCCTTTCTTTTCTGTGCATATATAATCTCTTATTAAAATTGGCTGTGACTTGGCACCGAGGGCCATTCATGTGGCCAAGTCATGGGCATGGCCATGGCTTGGCCACATGGTTGGCTCCCCATGACCAAGCCACAGTCATTTCAAACGTTTTGTATTTTATAAAAAAATCATAAAAATTTCAAACTGTCCAACTTTTTATTTCAAACATTTTGTATTTTATAAAAAATTTAAATATTTAGAAATTCAATTTATAAATCCATTTTTACATATGTAATATTGGAGAATGACATAAGTTATAAATATTATTTTACAGATTGTTGATTCTGGAATTCCTTGTTGTACCTTACTGTCTATCTTATAATTTGTAAAGGAATATTTGTGAAATATACATACAATGGAAAATATTTAAAACACACACACACACACACACACACACA
>ML790467.1:348913-374069 GCA_009831015.1 Picea engelmannii | reverse complement strand
CAATGAAACTGAGTCAGCAGCACCTGTCTACATCAACGTAGTAAAAACATCCTGTCATATATCTTAACGCATCATAATGAAGGAAAAAGTTTTATCATCATAAAAATCCAGATCACTTGCGAGCAAGTGTCCTCAAAGAATAAATTTGGTAAGTGTGCCAGAGCGGGATGTTACAGTTCATTCCCTCAACCTCCAAAACAGATACATCGAAACATAGGTAGTATATTCATTGTCATAACATATTACTATAACATATAATTACATTGTAATATGTTATAACATATTACAATGTAATATGTTATATAGTAATATATGTTGTGACATATTACATTGTAATATGTTATGGAAAATCTGCATTAATATAGCACAACAAATAGAAAACAAACATTGAAACATAGGTAGTATATTCACTGTAGTCATTCCCTCAACCTCCATAATAGATACACCGAAATATGTAACAATCACTTTGAATTGATAATGAAACTGATAAACAACATCAATATTTAATGTCATGAGTCTTGGTCACATCTCTGTGTAAGACACGAGTGACGTACTTATGTAGATTTGGTTTTTCCTTGAAATTCATCCGATCAACATTTAATGTAATATGCTTGGATTTTTAGTCAGCAACTAACTAGATTTCACTTTTTTCAGTCTCTAGAACAACTAAATTCAGCACTCACGTTTGATATGGATTCTCTTCCAAACCATAGACTCTTATCATAGTAAACTGCTCAAAAAGGAACCAATCTCCCACTTTGCTATTGTTTTGCAATTGTAGTGACCCTTTGACTAAATAAATAATTATAACGAATACTTCATTTTGGATAATAAAGTCTAATATAGACATAAAATATTTTACATACTGCAAAAAACCTTCACTTACATAAAAGAGTTTACATGATCTCTTACCATAGGCTGCCACTCAATGGTTGGGAGAGAAGCATGTTGGCTGGTCATTCACCATCCTAGAATTAAAATAACCCAAATGTGAGTTGTTTTGATGGATTAACATATGGATCAAGTGAGACCCTTGTTAATGATCTATTACCCTTTTCATTTACACAAACATTTAGTTGTATATGAGCTTCTATTAACCTTTGTATAAGATACTAGATGAAGATGGTGATGTATTACCCTTTGTATTTACACAAGCATTGGAATCACTTGGCCAAGTCCTAGTTGTCCACTGGGTTTCTGACGGGATGGATCTACCAAAATGATTCATAAGCCATTCTCAACCCCTGTATCAATAAGGTCACTGGAAGAAGGTAGGTAAGCATATAAACAACGCTTTATAACCACATATAAACAAATGTTTAGCAACGTCAAATCATCAAATCACAGATGCTTAGTATATAAAAAGGTCCATCATAAATAGAATTCCAACAACTTGCATTCATATAATACATTTTATCTATTAATTCCCCCTCCAAGTTTAATACAAACATGTTGATACTTAGTTCCATTGCTTTGTAGATGACATATTTCTTCCATCCAACCAAACATGGTGTAAAGTTAATCGTTGATTTTCATGGACTGTGCTCCATACCTGTTGGATGCATGAAATCTGATTGTCCATATAGATAACTGCTACTCCGTTACCAGACTTTGACCCATGTACTATTGGTGGATTTACCAAGGTTATTTGTGCTAATATTAAGGAACCAAAATATATTTGAAATGGGCATGGGTAGTGGAGTTATGCATCACCCTGTTATAATTGTGTCTAACATAAAGAACATTTCTATTAATTTTGTCTTTTTTTTTTTTCTTTCTTCATAATTTTTGTTGGTCAATGTTGGAGATATTAACTCGTACTTGTCTTGTGATTAAATTTTCATGAATTTCCAAAGAACATATATTGAGGAGAGATGTCAACACATGATTCTCTAAACATTCCTCGCAAACGCTCTAAGCTCTCCCAAGAAGGAAGAAGAGGAACTCCTTCTTCGACTGAGACTTCGAGTGACCAACAACAATCTCATCGAAGGAGATTTTCAAACGAGTCTGTGAATAGATCAATTGCAGAATGTGCTCAAGCAAGTGATATGGATCCAACCTTATTATATAGGTTGTGCATTGATACTCCTACACCTGAGAATGTAGGGAATACGTCAGGACAAGAGAATATTTCTGGTAATTTTCTTTGATTTTGTTTATTTTTGTGTATTTAAATTTATGTGAAGTTAAATGTTGTAATTAATTTCAAATGTGTGTAGACAATGAGTTGAGAGAAAGGGGCATCAATAAAAGAGAGATTGGTTGTCACAAAGATTATAATGTTAGTGTAGAGGGTGAAGGTGGATTTAGGAGGTCATGTTATCAAGAAACAAAAATTACACGCCTACATCCACCTATCCTTCGTATGTTGGTAATGAACTTCCCTAGGAAGGGATTACTGAAGCAATGACGCTTGAGCGATGCTTAGGTGTTAAAAGGAGGTTGTAAAATGATTTGGTGGTCTTGGAACTCCCTCAAGAGAGTAAACAAAGATTGCAAATTGTTTTGCATTAATTACAAAACTTTATGGACGGATATCAAAAGATGGGGCCAACCACTGATAGTTTTGTCGATCTAATGAGGCGACGAAAGTCAGAGGTGATGGGCCCTGATAAATGGGAGGCAATAAAATATAAAATTTCAAAAGATGACACAATTTTGATGTTCAATTTCAAGGATGGGTCAAAGTGGAAGATGTTGAAGGTGCAATATTTTAAGCACCTCGACATTGCAGGACATCTGTCTAATAGATTTTTGGTAGCATATGGGAAATTGTCGTGGACCGATGAGGTTCCACACTATTTTGAAAGACACTTTTATGTAGAGTTTTTCTTGCACATGAAGCCTAATTATACTAGTCTACCGTCCAATTATTATGGGACGGGTAAAGGACAAACATATGATCGCAAAGGGGAATTTCAAAATGCGACATTGACGAGGCCTCCAAAACCTTTAGTACCTCGCCCAACAGGAGAATTTTCTTCACATTCAGAGTTGCAAGCTACATCAGAGGTTGGAAAAGAGGCTAGGAATGAAATCGGGGAAAATTTGGAAGTGATTTTTTATGGTGTTGATGTTGGCATGAACCGTCAGCGAGCGAAAGCTAATTCCCAGGCCACATTTGTTTATAGAAAAGATGCGAAGTTAGATACCATGTCATTAGAAGATGTTAAGGAGTATGAACAATTTTGTCGTAATGGTTGGAAGTGTTGGCACTCCGTAAATCTGTTCGGCTGATAAACATGTGACAAAGGTAACTTTTTCAAACCAACTTTGAGACCCATAACTAGCCTTTCAAATCTGGAGAGGGCTCTCTCCAAAATGGCGCAGTCTTTGCGCAAGATATGACTTTGGAAATAATGGCTAGATTTAAACACCTTTAATATGATGGGTTATGGTTATTTTGGAGCAAGAAAGTGAGACTTGGGCTATGGAGTTGATATAAGGAAAAGACGAGACAAATGACTCAGTGACTGGAATCAAGAGGATAAGGCTAGGTGAGCAACAACCTTCACTGTAAAACCATAATGTGTGGTGGGATAAATTATAGGAAGTAACTAAAGAGCGTCGATGTGGGCGAATTCATAGTTAGATTTTAGAGGAAAATGTTTTTTCTAAGTGGCACGAACAAGGGGTGATGTACAATGAATCCACAGGTTCGATAATTCGTTCTAAAATAGACAAAAAAAGATATGAAATAGATATAATAGGAAATCACATACGCAAAGAAATAATCACAATACATCCAATTGTTACAACTAGAATCTTTTCATCAAGTCATAGGACCTTTGCATTAAATTCCAGTCAAAACTTCAGATTACATACAATAGCTATCATCTACCAAATTTGCCAACCAACCCTGTTTACATGAAAATGATCACCATATATAGAAATCTAATGTCAAACTTGGCTGCTAGGTTCGAACTAATCCCTCCTATAATGATGGATCCATTTTCTTTTAAAGAGAACAATAACTTCAATGGATTCACTAAAAATAGAAAAAACGACTTTGCCACATCATAATCGTAACATAAATATTCTTTATAGTCGTTGATCATGATAAAAAATTGACCATATTCTTGTGATGAGTCATCATGTTCATTTATGGACACTTTGTCACCCTTGCACAACAAGTCTGCTAAACAACAGTAACCTACAACAAAAAACACAATGGATTTCGTAGCAAACTGGGAAAATAAGTGTTAAATATAACATCGTATCTCACTGATAAAAAACTATTTTTAGAGGTTGAGAGGGGTTTTTTTATTTAATATTGTTATAAATAAATCCTCTCTCAGTTTCTTTAAATTAATCTCCAACTGTCCAGAATACGTGTCGCAAAAACATGTCTCGGACAGGAAATCATGAAAGATGAAAAATAAGGCTCAAATATTCCTTCGAATATCCCAATCCATGAAACATTTTTCAAATATGAGAGAGGTTTTTATTATTTGGTTTTTCCTAGACAAAAACCTCTCGGGGATTTTTAAACTTCCTCTCCAATTGTTTAGAAATTGATCTTGAAGTTGACCACTAAACCAGTCATTTTCGCAGTGCGACCTGTAGCCTGTGCGCAGAAAAATCCACTACGCGATAACATCCTATGTGCGAAAACATCCACTACGTGACAAAATCCTATGTGTGACAACATCCACTCTATGAAAATATATTATGCACGACAACATCCACTACGTGATGAAATCCACTGCGCAATGAAAACCATTGCGTGACATAATCCTTTGCGCGGTAAAGCGCTCTGCCCAACTCGTAAGAAATTTTGCAGCATGCAGTTGCAAATGGAAATGGAAATAATAAATGGAAACCTTCCTTTTTAAACTGAACCTTGGAGATGTTAGATGATGCCAAGCATAAAAACAATATGGGTGCTAACATGCATGACTTTGCAAAATTGTTGACAAACCTCTAACCTTAGCCATGAAAATCATGGTGCTAACAACTGGCTCCAACGAGGATGCTATCCTCCTTGTGAGGTAGCAAAGAATAATAGACCAGGTGTCGATCCATTGGGCTTCTCCCAAACTCAACTTTCCAACTGTAACTTGTAACCTTCATCCGTTGAAAAACCAAAACTGTATATGCTCCAAACTGAAATATGAAACTAAGCTGAAAATGAAAACTGTAGATTGCTAAAAGAAATGCTCATTGTACCGAGCTTATTCGCACTCCTACCTACCCTAACTACCAAAAAATGTGTCAATCAAGTGAAATCAAAATGCCAATGCAACCATGCAAGAAAATTATCCACTTTTTTCTTTCTTTGTACATGCTTTCCCCAAAGCTTGTTTACTATTAATTCATTCAAAAATTTATCTATAAATTCCAATCTCAAAAAATTAAAAATATTGGGGTTGTTTACCGCCTCCAACAAAACTGCAAATGGATCCTCCAAAACATGCATAAAACAACAATCATGTTTTACCCCTTCCACTGCATCCTTGTTTTCATGTAATTCAACCTGTTGATTACCACAAAAAGGATGAAAAATATGTTGAGACTGCTGGAAATAACAATCTTCTAAATCAGAAGACAGTGCTGGCTGAAATGAAACCCCTAGTGGCAAGAAATCCATATCTAACATTGATGTTGATTTACCATCATATTTATTTCCAAGCTGGTAGTTGATCACAGGCTGCAAATCTGAACCGAAACAACTTTCCATGTAATCAACAATAGGGTCATTAAAAGTATGAGAAGGTTGTTGTTCCTCTTCACTGATAACAATTTTCTCATGTAAAACAATGTCACTATGAATGCAATCAGACTTCACTGCTTCCTCTGTTATCTCAATATTTACTTTCAACAATTCAAAGGAAGAAAAACATAATGGAAGAAAGTTTTTATTTGCAAGTCCACTGCTTTCTTCATATTCAACATCATGCATGTATGATTTCTGATTTGAAGCATTATAAAAAAAAATCTTCAGCAATTCAAAAGATGCAAAACACAATGGCAAGGTTCTTTCACTTGATTCAAAACCTTCTTCATTTTCTTCATTGTTGTCACATGCACATTTTTCAATTTCTTTGGATTTCTGAGCACACTCATTTTCATATTCATCTTAGAACAATGGTTGTAATTTTGAACTAATAAAACCTTCCATATAACAAGAAACAAGGTCATTAAACACATGAGAATATTGTTGCAATTTCTTGTGAATTGTTTCCCATGAATCAGTGTGATTTTGCATCCACACACATTCCTCTACCTCAGTGATGATATTTAAATTTTCTTTCAACAATTTAAATGAAGCGAAGCATAAAGGTAAAAAATTTCCTTCAGCTGATTCAATACTTTCTTCATATTCTTCTTTGTAAGTGTGATATGTAGGTCGATTGCTCTCATTACACTACTGAAAATGAACATTTTCTGATAGAGAACATGTAGTTGGTTGTTCTAAGAAGTCAACATCATAATCATCATCATGTTCATCATATAAAGACAAATCAACAACATCTACAATGTCATCTAACAAGAAAAAGCTTGGGACATCAACCTGCTCTTCAACAAGCTGATTTGAAAATTCATTTTCTTGACTGTCTACAAATGAATACATAAAACAATCAGCCCCGTGCTTATCATGGGATGGATCAAAAGCTAAATTGGCACCTTCTTTTTCAATAAGTGGAATATAATCCTTTGAAAAATTGCCAGTGTTTAAAGCTTCAAGAGGACATATGATATTATTAACCCTCTTCCCAAGATTCAAATCAATTGTTCTTTGTTTATATTCATTATCATGTTCTTTAACATCCAAATCGTCATTTCGAATCTGTTTACATGCTTGAATATTGTCTTCAACTTCCTGAGCATTGTTGAACATCTTCTGCAAAGACATAGACTTCCGCTCCATCAAAATAAAAGATAATTTTGATTGAAATTTTGCTACATAATGGAGCATGGAAACAACTTAAGGATGTTGGACTTCTTTAGTCAGTTTATAATACAGACTAGCAAACCTCCTACTAAAATTTGAGATGGTTTCATATTTCATTCTTCTCATGGCATAAAACTCTGAAAGGAGTAGATCCCATGACTTTCTCTCACCCCAAAATATACTAAAAGTTTCCCTCAGTTCATCCCACGAGCTAATCGACTGAGGCTACAAATGTCTGAACCATGCTTTGGCATCTCCTTGTAAGGACTGAGAAAAGGCCCTCATAGACACATCATCATGTTCAATCTTAAAAAGGTTTATGAAATTCTCAAATACCCGAATATTTTTTTCAGCTGACTGTCCATCAAGCTCTCCATAGAATTGAGGAAGGTACTTATAATGTTTCAGGAAAGTCATGAAGGATGGAAGGAAATGTAATAGGACTGTATCTTTCTTGAATCTTGGAGAATGTAGGATTAAAAATAGAAGGTATAATCTCAACTTTGGTTTCATTAAGCTCACAATAATGATCATGAACATCATATGGCTCAGAGGAAGGAGCTTGGTGAATATCGGTTATACAAGAAGAAGGAGGTATACCTACAGTTTTCCATGGAGGATATACAAGGGTATATCTATGGGCTTCATTTGAATGCAGTAAGTGAAGAAATATTCTTTTGAAAAACTTAGGAAAGGACAAGAAGATATTGATAAAATATAAAAGTACTTCTTGGACTAAACTTAAGCTCGAGTACTTGATTTTTCCATACTTCTCTTCCATATCTCTTTCCACAGGTCTCATTCTCCAGTGGAGTCTTTGAATCACATTTGAAGCTTGATTTGAGTCTCCATGAAAAATTTAGCTCTAGATTCTTTTGCCAGTGGAATCACTTTCAAATTGATTTTTTGATGTGTGGATTCACCAGAGCATAAATACATCCAATATGTTCCTAAGTGTATGCTGCTCTTAGACCTTATAACTAAAACAATGTCATTCTTTCCCAGGGAAACTTTTCAATTTCATCCCCGGAAGCGGTGCCAAAATGTTAACACTTTGTAAATCTGTTCGACTGATAAACAAGCGATGAAGATAAATTTTTCAAACGATATTTGAGACCCAAAACTAGCCTTTCAGATCTGGAGACGGCTCTCTCAGAAATGGCATAGTCTCCGCGCAGGATATGACTTTGGAAACAATGTCTAGATTTAAACACCTTTAATATGATGGGTTCTGGTTATATTGGTGCAAGAAAGTGAGACTTGGGCTATGGAGTTGATTTGAGAAAAATATGGGACAAATGACTCAGTGACTGGATTCGAGAGGATAAGGCTAGGTGAGAAACAACCTTCAATGTAAAATTGTAATGTGTGGAGGGAGAAATTACAGGAAGTAACTCAAGAGCTCCGCTGTGGGCGAATTCAGAGTTATCTTTTAGAGGAAAATGTTTTGTCTAAGTGGCGTGAGAAAGGGGTGCTGCACAACGAATCCACAGGTTTGATAAATCATTCTGAAATAGACAGAAATAGATATGAAATAGAGATAACAGGAAAGAACATACGAAAAGAAAGAAGAACAATACATCCAACTGTTACAATTAGAATCTTTTCATCAAGTCACTGGACCTTTGCATTAAATTCCAGTCAAAACTTCAGATTACATACAATAGCCATTGTCTACCAAATTTGCCAACCAACCTTGTTTACATGAAAATGATACCCATATATAGAAATCTAATGTCACCCTTGGCTGCTAGGGTCTAACTACTCCCTCCTAGAATCATGGATCCGTTTTCTTTTAAAGCAAACAATAACTTCAACGGATTCACTAAAAATAGAAAACCTGACTTTCCCAAACCATAATCATAACCGAAATATTCTTTACAGTCATTGATCATGATCAAAATTTGACCATATTCTTGTGATTATTCATCATATGAATTTTTGGACACTCTTTCACCCTTGCACAACAAGTCTTCTATGCAACAGTAACCTACAACAAAAAACACAACAGATTTTGCAGCAAACTGTGAAAATAAGCGTTAAATATGACATTGTATATCACTGATTAAAAACTATTTTTAGAAACGGAGAGAGGTTCTTTCATATAATCTTTTTATAAATAAAAAATTCTCTCAGTTTCTTTAAATTCATCTCCAACTATCCAAAATACGTGTCACAAAAACATGTCTTGAACAAGAAATCATGAAAGCTGAAAAATAGGGCTCAAATATTCATTCAAATATCCCAATCCGTGAAAAAATTTTCAAATATGAGAGAGGTTTTTATTATTTTTTTTTCCTCGAGAAAAACCTCTCAGGGATTTTAAAAATTCCTCTCCATTTGGTCATAAATTGATCTTAAAGTTGACCACTAAACCAGTCATTTTCACAGTGCGACTTGTAGCATGTGCACAAGAAAATCCATTGTGCGATAACATCTTGTGCGCAACATCATCCACTACGCGAAAAAATCCACTGCGCGACAACATCCGATGCGTGACAACATCCATTGCACGACAACATCATATCCACGACAACATCCACAGTGTGACGAAATACACTGCGTAATGAAAACCACTGCATGACAGAATCCTTTGCACGGTAAAGCGCTCTGCGTAGCACATAGAAAATTTTGCAGCATGCAGTTGCAAATGGAAATGGAAATAATAAATGAAAACCTTCCTTTTGAAACTGAACCTTGGAGATGTTAGATGATTCCACGCATAAAAACAATATGGGTGCTAACATGCATGACTTTGCAATTTTTTTGACAAACCTCTAATCTTAGCCATGAGAATCATGGTTCTAACATGAAGAAGGTCATTTAGAATGATGACCTGAACAACAAATTGGTATATGTTCTAGTTAGTAAATTTTTTACGCATTTTAAGATAGTTTACTTTTAATTCTAGATTTAGATATTATTGTATTTATAGAAATAATCGAGTTGTTATTGTCATTAATTGTAGTTTGGAGATATGTTAAATGAATCTCTAGCAAATAGGGGACCTAATTCCACAAGTTTAAATTTGGATGGGTTGAGTTAGGTATCTGTTTTCTAATATCCATAGATGAACACTTTGGTTGTTCAATCTCCAATCTTTTGAAGAAGAGATCAACAACATATATAATTTTGTATAAATGTGAACACATTGAATCCTAGATTTAGTTCTTATTTGTGTTGTTCAAAGATCCCTATTCCATCTCCTATTACTTGGGCAGACTTGTCTTAATTCTCATTGGGAGAGTTTGAAAAGGGTGGGAGTTCACAGGTATCATTTAATGTGTTAAAATCATTTAAATTTAATGTGTTATAATCATTTAAAATAAATTTTTGAATTTTCAAATTTGAAATGTGTTATATAGGGTAACGTGGAGAAGAGAGTACCTGAGAGTGTGTTTGGGAGGGATATTTGGATTGAGGAGGAAGCAGAGGAAGCACCCATATTTGGGAAGGATGCTTCCATTCAAGATGATTCATAAATGTATGTTTTTTACTTTTATCAAATTTTTGTTTTCTAGAATTTTTAGTTTAGCCAAGTTCCTATTCAATGCTTTGATCAATTATTTTGAAATATATAGAACCCCTCTATAAGCTTATTGTTGTCTTAAATGGTGTACATTCAAACTTATTTAAGTTTATATCATGATGAAGACCTAATTTTGAAATTGAACATTTGATTATTTGACAACACACTCTATCCCACATCAGAAAAATGAAAGTTTCTAAATTTTCTTCGATTGCATTCCTTGCTTTCTTGTCCAAGAATGGCGTAGTATGGACATTTGTGTTTTCTACATACAATGAAGTTAATTCCTTCTTTCCATGGCATTGTCAAACTCTTACTAACCACAAAAAACAACATTCAAGTATATTTACAAATAAGCTATGCATATGTATATGTGAGCTAGCACACACATATTGCATATGTGAGCTAGCTCACACATAATTTCAAAGAGCATTTGATTATATGTAATATGAATACATTCCAAATATGAAATATTTAAATGGTTTTTAAAGAATGACTTAATATACATGTACAGATTTTTGTTTTCTTCATGTACATGAAAGATTATATGAGAACATCTATTCCACAGCAAAAAGAGGAGATAAGTATTTTCTGGAAGAATGGTTTTTAAAATCGAGTTTTGTGAACTTTCGCAGATATAAGTAGTTTTTGGAAGAATGAATTAATATGGAGATTTATGAGTCCTTTAATTTGAAAGGGAATTATGGAATTTGATTATATGACCACTGCAGAAGAGGAGAGAAGTATTTTACTACTAAGGATATTAGTATTGTATTGTTGAGTAAATAAGATCAAATAACATCACCTGAGATGAGAATTTCACTTGAAGGATTTAAGACTTTATCCACAAGGAGAATTTCACCTAAAGGATTTGGGATTTTATCCACAAGGAGATAAGTATTTCATTGGAAGAATGACTTAATATGAATATTTGTGAACTTTATTCATAGACAGTTCTATATTTATTTTCAGATTATTATCTAACTCTAACTCTGAACACAATTTTTCTCTTTAATTTTTTAAAGATTTTAGATAAGATTTTACAAATTGATGTATGCTTAATGTAGAGAGTAACTATCTTAAATCTGTTTAATTGTGGTTGGGTATGTTATTATTTCTTATTGTTTATTTAATATTTAGTTAAAGTATATATGATACTATATGTTATTTGTTTTTTTTTTAATTGTTTTTTATTGTTACAGATGTCTAAATTATATTTGGTGGAAAATATGTTTACATTATATTTGGTGGGAAAGAGTATGTTGGAGGATGAGACTTAACTCTTTTGGTATGTGTGTCAATTTTGTGTTAATCACAATTTTTTAATTCTGTTTTATTTCGCATGTTTGAATTGTAAATTTTTAATTTTTGAATTCTGTTTTTTCGCAGGTTTGAATTGTAGGTACGAAGTGATCTATCTTAAAGAGATGGCTTAGAGTCCATAATTTTGGAGTTAAATGTCTTAGTTTTTGTTATCATCCTAAAATGGATGTGGAACCCATGTATTTGACAGTGTAACTATTTAGACTTTGATTATATATATATATATATATATATATATATATATATATTTGGTATTTTTGTAATTCAAAATATCAATTTATTAAGCTAGCTATATAACATAAATATGGTTTTCATATTATAACTTCTATCTTTATAGGACATTAATTTTGTGTTTATAACTTTTTTCTTTAAAAAGTGACAAAGTTGTTAAAAAGTGGCAAAGTTGTTTGTTTAGAACTAATGTTTTGTATATTCTCCTTTTTACAATGCATTAAATTAAGCATCAAACTCTTAAATACTTTTATACTATGTATTAATTTAAATGCTTCCTTTTATGTTCATTGTGGACTGTTCAAAAACACATGATAAAATTCAACATATTTCATTGTGGACTGATAAAATTCAACATAAAGTTGAACTCTTGGGTCTATCCTACTATGTATTAATTTAAATGCTTCCTTTTATGTTCACTGTGGACTGTTCAAAAACATAGATAAAATTCAACATATCTCATTGTGGGTTGTTCTTGGGCCTATGGGGACTGATAAAATTCAACATATTTCATTGTGGACTGATAAAATTCAACATAAAGTTGAACTCTTGGGCCTATACTACTATGTATTAATTTAAATGCTTTCTTTTATGTTCACTGTGGACTGTTAAAAAACACATGATAAAATTCAACATATTTCATTGTGGAATGTTCTTGGGCCTATGGGGACGAATAAAATTCAACATATTTCATTGTGGACTGATAAAATTCAACATAAAGTTGAACTCTTGGGCCTATACTACTATGTATTAATTTAAATGCTTTCTTTTATGTTCACTGTGGACTGTTAAAAAACACATGATAAAATTCAACATATTTCATTGTGGAATGTTCTTGGGCCTATGGGGACGAATAAAATTCAACATATTTCATTGTGGACTGATAAAATTCAACATAAAGTTGAACTCTTGGGCCTATACTACTATGTATTAATTTAAATGCTTTCTTTTATGTTCACTGTGGACTGTTAAAAAACACATGATAAAATTCAACATATTTCATTGTGGAATGTTCTTGGGCCTATGGAGACGAATAAAATTCAACATATTTCATTGTGGACTGATAAAATTCAACATAAAGTTGAACTCTTGGGTCTATCCTACTATGTATTAATTTAAATGCTTCCTTTTATGTTCACTGTGGACTGTTCAAAAACACAGATAAAATTCAACATACTTCATTGTGGATTGTTCTTGGGCCTATGGGGACTAATAAAATTCAACATATTTCACTGTGGATTGTTCTTGGGCCTATGGGGACTAATAAAATTCAACATATTTCATTCTGAACTGACAAAATTCAACATAAAGCTGAATTCTTGGACCTATACTACTATGTATTAATTTAAATGCTTTGTTTTATGTTCACTGTGGACTGTTCAAAAACACATGATAAAATTCAACATATTTCATTGTGGACTATTCTTGGGCCTATGGGGATATATAAAATGAAATATATTTCATTGTGGATTGATAAAATTCAACATAAAGCTGAAATCTTGGGCCTATGGGGATATATAAAATTCAATATATTTCATTTTGGATTGATAAAATTCAACATAAAGCTGAAATCTTGGGCCTATGGGGATTATTATTACTCCTTTTCTACTTTTCCATAAAAAAATGATGGTTGTGGGAGATTCCAAGGTCACTATCGATTGGATAAATTCCAAATCCAATCTGAACTTGATATATCTCAACAATTGGAAATACAAGATCAGAAGATTAAATAATAGATTTGAATCTATCAAATTTATGCACGTACATAGACAGTTCAACAAAGTAACATACAAGATCATAAGATTAAATAATATATTTGAATCTATCAAATTTATGTGCGTACATAGACAGTTCAAGAAAGTAGCAGACAAACTCTCCAAAAAGGCACTCAAAGGAAATTTTGGTTGGCTCTTTTATGAAGAAATTGTTGATGGAACTTTTGTATGTACAGAAAATTTTTACATTTTCTAGCTTGGATCTTTACAGATGTCCCTTTTTTGAATAATTTTGTATATGACACTAGATGACTTTTTATAAATTTACTACAATGTAAAAATGTGAAAGGAAAGAAAAACTGCAGATCGTTTTTTATCATAACTTTCTAGATCCATATGTAACAAAAATTTTTATTTGATTTTAATAGAATAACAGTGAAATTGTTCTTTTTGCATGGAAAAAAAAAAGAACTAAGAAAATTAGTGTAACAATGGGTTAGAAGACATAGAAAGAAAGAATCACTTGAACAAATGGAAGAATGAAGAAATCCACTATAAATATTACAAAGTAAGAGAGACATACACAAGGGGCTCTACACACATTTGAATTTGAACCTAGGACATTTACATGGTCTTTATCATTTCGATATTTTCAGAGAGACATGGTCTCACATTTATATCAAAATCTTAATTTACATGAACATCTCAATGAAAGGTTTTAATGGTATTTTAATTCACCTTATTTCTCATACAAACAACTATGATAAAACTACAAAGATGATAACAAAAGCACAAGAAGAGATAGAAGAGATATTGAGATCACTCATGTAATATTTTGTCTTGTTTTGATTTTACTTGCACTATCTTTATTTACATAAAATATTGGATGAAATCATTTCAATATACTATTTTCTTGATTTAAATTTTTTTTATCAAATTTTATAGTTTCTTATTGTAACATCCCACTCTGGCACACTGAGAAAACTTATTCTTTGAGGACACTTGCTCGCAAGTGATCTGGACCTTTATGATGTTAAAACATTTACCCTTGATTATGATGTGTTATTATAGATGACATGATGTTTTACTTCTTTGATGTAGACAAGTGCTATTGACTCAGTTTTATTGAGTGTGCAAGGTTTTGGACCTTGAGGATGCAGAGGCATCGGTGGAACCCCTTGGACTTCGGATTGAGTCAGGGAGTGTGTTATTTGGGTTGATTTATTTACTGTGATATTTCATTGATTTGATGATATGATGTTGACATGTTCTGACATGATTCTTGATGATGCAGGTTGACGATAGCTTGCTGACCAGACTCACATATGGAGTAAAGGGGTCACACACGATTTCCAGAGAGGTTGAGGGAGAGGTGTGGACAACAGTCTTGCCACAACATATTAGCACTCCCATCGTGGCTCGAACTGTAGGTTAACGATTACCTAGTTCGAGAGGATACACGATACCGTGAGGGCAGACTGCGACAGTCGCTCATGATGATTCCAAGGGGCGCCCAATAAGGCGGGGGCTTTATTCCATAGAGCCCTTAGTCTCCCACAAGTTCATCTGGCGGAGTGTTGTCTCCAGGGGTTATAGATGTCTACCAATCAGTCAAGTTGGCGAGTGGCACCCTTGGAGCACGTGGTGCATCCTGAGGGGCACGTCCCGTGAAAGAAACACAAGTTAGCGAGTGGCACCCTTGGAGCATGTGGTGCATCCTGAAGGGCACGTCGCGCAAAAGAAACAACCGAGGCGAGTGGCACCCTTGGAGCACATGGTGCGTCCTGAAGGGCATGTCGCGTTGATGATATGAAGAAAAAAACCTAGATGGCCCTAAGACATTAACGCCTTAAGAAATCCTTAAACAACTTCCCTAACCAAGTGTCGCCCAGTTCAGAATCTAAGTCCTAAGTCTAAAACTTTTTAGGGTAAAAATTTAGTCTGACCTTAAGAAAAAGACCCTAGAATAAAATAAAAAATTTAAACAAAAACCCACTTAAGTGATAGTTTAGTCTTCATAAAACTCTTGGAGTAAATGAAGAGAGTAAGAATTTAATTAAACTAAGGGATTTAAAAATTTGCAAAGAAGAAATTATTTCTTAACCTGTTGAAAGTACAAAATATATTAAATAAAGAATAAAAGGGAAAGATTTAATAGCGCAACTGCCATTTTGGGTTTAATAAAAAGGGGAAAGAAGGGAATAATAAGAATTGGGAAACTAAGTAAATGGAGGAAACATAATAAAGGAAAGATGGGAACTTATGGTAAAAAGCGAGGTCAACATAGTAAGAAATCTGCAATTAAGAACCTTCTAAAATGAAATGAAATTAACAACTTCATTTCAGTGAAAGTATTTAAAACATGTAAGGGGATCTAGGAACACCTAGGAGGATTTTTAGGAGCAACTCTAGGTGGGTGAGGAAAATGAGTCAAATAATGATTTAAAGAAAATAATTATTGGAGGAAAGAGGGGGATGGATGACACTTGTGCGAAGGAGAATATTTAGAATATTTTTATTAAAACTTAATTAAAATGTGATTTAGGGAAAGTAGGAGGTTCTAAAAACTCTATAAAAGAAAGGGAATATGAGGAGAAAGGGATCGGCTGTTAGCGTAACGCTACACTGCCGGAATTGTGACTTGACTGATTACTTGTGGAGAGTTGGGATTTTCCATCTTGGATAGGAGTGGTAGTTCGGCCTTGCGAGGTGAGCTAAGAAGCTAGATGGACCATCTGGATTGTGCGTGGCCCCTTTGCGGCTTGGGGGGATAAGGGGGAAGAAGAGTACCCCTAGCGATTGGCTGGGAGGTACCGGTGTAGTCTCTACGGTTAGCGAGCGGGAGCGGCACGAAGCAGGAGCGGCACAGAGCGCGGGGTCATCATTCGAGGCGGGAGTTAAGGCAACAGTACGTTTTTCATTTGCATGATAGAAGGTATTAGGACCTTAGCCATCTCTTATTGTCATCAGCATTTTTGTATTGGCATTGTGAGATGAAAAATACTTAACTTCCATCTGCTTGTGTTCTCGTTGGATTGATTGGTTTTCTTGCCTTGTTCTTCGGTGATTGAAATTGTGTTACAGTTATAAAATATTTCTTCTTACTTTGTTGTTGCATGTCGGTTGGGATAAAAGAGATTTTATGGCTGTGTGTTTATATGACTGTGGGCCTTTTATATATTACCGTGGGCATTTTATTTCACTGTGGGAATTTATATTCTACAGTGGGCGTTTTTATATAAATGGGGGCGTTTTTATTTGACTGTGGGCATTTTATATATTACCGTGGGCATTTTATTTCACTGTGGGCGTTTATACTCTACAGTGGGCGTTTTTATATAAATGGGGGTGTTTTTATTTGACTGTGGGCATTTTATATATTACGGTGGGCATTTTATATCAATGTGGGCGTTTATACTCTACAGTGGGCGTTTTTATATAATGGGGGCGTTTTTATATAGATGTATGGGCAATTCATTTTTGTAAATTAGTTCTGGCAATTCATTTTTGTAAATTAGATCTGGCAATTAGAATTCGTTCTGGCAATTCGTTTTTGTAAATTAGATCTGGCAATTCATTTTTGTAAATTAGTTCTGGCAATTCGTTTTTGTAAATTAGATCTGACAATTAGAATTCGTTTTGGCAATTCGTTTTTGTAAATTAGATCTAAGAATTTGTTCTGGCAATTAGATCTGGCATTTCGTTTTTGTAAATTAGATCTGACTTTATTGGTAAGAGCAACCTCCCTTTGTGCCTGACCAGTTACGCTCAGCAAACTTCCTGGCTGAGCAAGTCTAGGATGCTATTCCTTTCAATTTATTTTTATTCAGTTGATTGTGTTCCCATCACTAATTAACTATTGGCATCTTTGAAATGATTTTGTCAGTTCTAAATTTAATCCTGTCAGTGTAGATTTATTTCCGTCAGTTTAACTTAGCATTGTTTAATCTAAGCGTTGTCTAATATGTTATTCAACTCTACATGCAAACTTTAATTTTAGAAATGATAATTATGTGTAGACTGTGTATTCAATATAGCATTGTTAAATTAATTTAAATTAGCATGGTTAATGTAGTGTTTATTAATTTGGGCAATCAACTCTTCATGCAATTTTAAATTCTAGAATATTAAGATTATTTATGTGATCCACAAAATTCTATATTTTAAAATTATTTTATATATGAAGGATTTTAATCATTTGAGAGAGGATGATTTGGATAAATGGGATGAGGTAGGAATTCCAAAGGTTATTTATTTTTAATAATTTTGAAAATAAAATAGTTGATGATTTATTATGGTTGAAAGAACTTTTTAAGAATTTATCAGTGATGTTTTTAATAATTTGGAAAGGGAATAATTGATGATATATTTATGTTGGAAGGATTTTTTGTTTAATTGAGAATAGGAGGATGATTGAAAATGAGACCTGATAATGGGCAAAGGATTTAAAAGTTATTATTTATGTTTGGAGAAATGTTTTAATAATTTGAGAATGGGAGAATGATCAGTGGATAGTATGTAGTGAATGATTGACATAGATTTAGTTTTTGTGCATTGAGGATTTATGTAGGAGATGGTGGATCTAGATATTTAGTTTTTATATAGTTATTGCTAATGATGGCTTAAACTTACTTATTCTCGCGCCCATGATTATTTAAGAATTGAATGACATGTTGCCTGATGAATGAGACTTGCGTGTAATGGAAGAATTATGTAATGTAATGCTTCATGTCAAATGCTTAGGGCAAGGTCAATTTTAGTGTATTTGTTTTAAGGTATCGATAGTATAATGAAATGTTTAATGTTGGTGCTAATGGTTATGGAACTGTTAAGGTGATGTTGGTTATATGTTTTATGGAAATGTGGAAATAATGTTATAGATAACTTGTAAGTTGCAAGGTGGTCGTCATTTTATTTAGTTATGATCAATGTAATGTTGATTTATTTTATGGTAAAGTTATTGTAACTTCATTGCATTGGTATCATACAAGGAGTAATGTGGTTGGAAATTGATGTTTTAGTTGCAAGGTTATTATAACATAAGATGTGAGGGTGTTAAGAAAATGTTATTGTAATTTTATGGTATATGTAATATATAGGATGTATTGAGATTGTTAATTAATTTCAGAGTTAGTACTATAATTGGAATTGTCCGAACTCACAGTTGTATGATATCAGACTCTCGATCTGATAAAGTTAGTTTCTCTGTATATAAGTCTGTTTGTTGATTATTTTCTATGTAAAGAATCCAGTGCCGTATCAAGAGTATCGGGCCCTTTAAAGGCAGGGTTTCCACTCTTGCGACACACCTCTAAGGTCGTATCAGTAGTCTCAGGCTATTTAAAGGCAGAGTTCCTACCACTGCGACCTCCTGACAGAGATTACTAGTTTCTGCCTGAGTAGTCAGCCAGGAGCCTATCTGACATTCTCTCTCTCCAGAGCAGAGAACTAAGATTAAACGCCCTGCTTTCCTTTGCAGAAATAGTAAAATCTACTACTATGGATTCTTCCATCTGTGTTCGTACTATACATAACATAGTATGTCGTTTAATGCTTGAGTTACTTGTTGTGCACCTTATGTCTACGATTGTTTAATGCTTGCAGTTACCTATTGTGTGCCTTATGTCTTCTTGTTGTGATCATCATGGTTGTGTCTTGTTAGTCGTCGGGTGGCAACGTAGAGTCCAGTGTATCTGTTTCCTTTTTACACGCATGCAGACTCCTTAAACAAAAAAAAAAAATTGCACCTCTTATCAGAGTTGTTGTCATAACGAGGAGGTTGTCACATATGGTATCAGAGCCGGTTCGACCCGCGACTTTGGATTCGCTACGGCTTTCGTGACATCATTAGATTTGATTATACTGTTGCTGATCGAGTTGATTGTGTGCGTGTAGGTGATCATGGTTAGAGGACACCACAGAGGCAGACGACGGGGTGCTAGGGGAGGAGGCATGACGCCTCCAGTAGCATCCACGCCTGAGGGGTCTAACCCCCAGGGAGGCAAGCAGGTTCTCGAACAGGAGCAGATAGCAGTTGGCGATGTTGTTGGGATGATGAGATCTTTTCAGCACATGTCTGAGGCACTGATCAGCCAATTGGACAGAGACGAGGCCAGGGCATCGGCACCCACTAAGGTTCCACCATGCGCAACGACCGTTACAGGTAGCATTCACCGTGAACTCGAGAAGGTTAAATTTTCCGAGTTCTTTGGTGCCCCAAATGGAATCGCCGCCGAGGCATGGTTGGAGAATATGGTGATGTGCTTTGCAATTTGCGATTATACCTCCGACACAAAGGTCTGCATGGTGGTCTTTCAACTGAAGGGGAGTGCTCTTCTATGGTGGAAGACGCTCCTGCCGCAGCTAAACATGGCCGTTGAAGATGTGTCATGGGAACTGTTCGAGGAATGATTCTGAGATAGGTACCTTTAAGAGGAATTCATTGAGCATCGGCTCAATGAGTTCAATGCATTACAACAGGGAGGTCGTACGGTGCCCAAGTATGAGGCACGTTTTATGGAGCTGCTCCAGTATGCTCTGCACCTTAACACTGAGAAGCTCAAGGTCAACAGGTTCGTGTTTGGCCTTAACGATGGCCTACATGCAAAGGTTAGGATCTTGATGCCTCAAACCTTGCATGACGTTGTCCAAAAGTCTATCATAACAGAGGAGGAGATTATCAGTGGGGGTCAGACCAGGACTCTAGCGAGACCAACAGGGCAGGGTTCATCTGGTACACCACAACATCAGACACCAACGAGACATATGTCGGGATATCGTGGCTCCTAGAGAGGATCCACTTTCGCTACACCCCGATGACCGCCGCCTCAACAACGGGCATCTTATCGGGGACCACAACATCAGTAGCAACGTCGCCCGCAGCAGCAGCAGTTTAGGCCTGTTCAGTAGAACAGACCTAGGTTCCAGGCCGGTGGGCCGTCCTCTTCTACTTTGGGTACCAAGTCTACTTGGCCGAAGAAGGGGTGTTGGACGTGTGGGGAGCCACACTACCAATGTGACTGTCCTGTGGAGAGGACCAGAGTGTCTGGATCAGCCAGACCCACTATCATGGGAGATATGGGTAAGGCTCATCATATTCATGTGGTGGTGAATAACCTCCAGGAAGAGCACCAGTCGATTGTGCTCAAGAAGGTAGGTACTATCGCTGACTAGACCCTTAGTATTTTGATAAACCCAGGTGATACTGAGAGTTTCATTTCTGGTGCAGCGCTAAATAGGATTAAGGTAAAGGCAGTCGAACATGATGATTTTATCTTCATAGAGATGGCTTCAGGAGCCAAACAAAAGGTTGGAGGGAAGGTTACGGGCTGTGCCCTTAACCTGGGAGAGTTTTTCACGAGCGTCAACTTGTACATCATGATCTTAGGATCTTATGACATCATGATTGGTATGGATTGGTTGGGATCGCATGAGGCGATACTCAACTGTAAGACGAAACGGTTGAGCTTGGTTGATGATGAAGGATAGAGACATGTGATTGTAGGACAGAACCTCGGAGTATCCTTGAGGTTCGTCTCTTCCTTACAGTTACGAAAGAGTATGCGCAAGGGGTGCAAGCTTTATGTGATCCTCGCGCTAAACGAAAAGGGAGTAGAGGAAGGTCAAGAACACCTTCCGGTGGTGAAGGAGTTTGAGGACGTATTTCCAGAGGAGTTTCTTGGGATGCCACCGAAAAGGGAACTGGAGCTTACCATAGACCTAAAACCGGGGACCGAACCAATAGCAAGAATGCCTTATCGGATGTCGACCTTGGAGTTGCAAGAGATGAAAATGCAACTGAAGGACTTGTTGGACCTGGGACTGATACGACCTAGTGTGTCACCGTGGGGTGCACCAGTTATTTTCATACAAAAGAAGGACGGATCATGGAGGCTTTTCATTGACTTCCGTCAATTGAACAAGGCTACGATCAAGAATCAGTATCCCTTACCAAGAATTGATGATCTATTCGATCAAATGAAGGGTGTGACGGTGTTATCCAAGATCGATTTGCGATTAGGGTATCACCAGTTACGGATCAAGGAGGATGATGTCCCTAAGACCATCTTTAAGATGAGATTTGGACATTACGAGTTTACTGTTTTGCCGTTTGGACTAACAAACGCCCCAGGAGTATTTATGAGTTTGATGAACGGGGTGTTCTGCGAGTACTTGGAAAAGTTCATCCAAGTGTTCATTGACGATATCTTGATCTACTCTTGGATGACGGAGGAGCATGACGAGCACTTGCGCTTGGTACTACAATGTCTAGGAGAGCACAAATTGTATAGGAAGTTGTCCAAATGCTCTTTTTATGAATCGAGGATTCACTACTTAGGGAACGTCATCTCCGGCGAAGGTATTGTCGTGGATCCAGCCAAGGTTGAGGCTATTATGGAATGGCCTGCACCGACAAATGTCACAAAAGTGCGTAGTTTTATGGGTTTAGCAGGATACTATTGATGGTTTGTCGAGGGATTTTCAAAGATAGCAAATCCGATCACGGAATTGCAGAAGAAAAACAAGAAGTTTGTTTGGACCGAGAAATGCGCGGAAGAATTTCGGAGGCTTAAAGAGTTGTTGACAACAGTGCCGATACTAAAATTCCCTGACATGGACGTGAACTTCTTGGTATGCACTGACGCATCCAAGGAAGGTTTAGGCGGAGTCTTGATGCAAGACGGACGAGTGATTGCTTACATTTCGAGGAAACTGAGAAGGCATGAAGAGAACTACGTGACGCACGATTTGGAGTTATTGGCCATCGTATATGCCTTGAAGGTTTGGAGACACTACCTTGTTGGACGAAAATTTGAATTAAAGACTGATCATTATGGACTACAACACATTTTTACGCAAAGAGACCTGAATGCGTGACAACGGCGTTTGTCGAAATTGCTTAGTGAGTACGACTTTGAGATTACTTACATAAAGGGAACAGTGAATCGAGTGGTTGATGCTTTGATTTGGAGGCCATGCATCTTTTCAATGTTGCCTCTTCAGATGAATCTACGTGAGAAGATTCTCACCTTACAGCGTGATGATGACTGGTACAAAGAGGTCAAGGGTTTTATCGAACAAAACACCATGATGGTACCACGATACGAGAGATTTTCATTTGATAGCGATGGGTTATTAAGGTTTAGAGGTCAGATTTACATACCGCCAAACGACATGTTGAGGATGTTGATCCTGAGTGAGGCTCATAGAGCAGTTTACATGGCTCACCCGGGAGTCACGAAGATGAGGGCAGATCCTAAACCCTTATTCTTCTGGAGGGGAATGAAGGCTGACATAGTTAACTATGTGGCCAGGTGTCTGGAGTGTCAGCAGGTAAAGGCTGAACATAGACACCCAACAGGATTACTACAACCACATGCTATCTCAGAATCGAAATGGGAGGTTATTTCGATGGATTTTATTGTTGGATTGCCACTGACAACAAGGAGACATGACTCAATTTTCGTAGTAGTAGACACTCTGACGAAGAGTGCTCACTTTATTCTTGTGCATATGACATATCAGGCACCTGGAATAGCTAGAGTTTTCATCAGTGATATTGTGAGGCTGCATGGCATGCCTAAGAAGATTATATCTGATCGAGGATCGGTGTTTACTGGACGATTTTGGACGAGTTTCCAAGAGGCCTTGGGAACCCAACTTAATTTTAGTACTGCATATCACCTAGATACTGACAGATAGAACGAACGAATGAACCAAACCTTGGAAGACATGTTGCGCATGTACGTGATGGACCAACAAAAGCGTTGGAAGGAATTCTTGCCTCTAGTAGAGTTCGCTTACAACAACAGTTACCAGAGCACCATTAAGATGGCGCCTTTTGAGTTTCTTTATGGGAGACCATGTCGGATGCCCTTGAGTTGGGATCGGCTTGAGGATAGGGTCCTGGTGGGACCAGAAGCGATCCAATAAATGGAAGAGAAAATGCAAACCATAAGACAAAGGATTAAAGAAGCACAGGATCGACATAAGAGTTATGCCGATGTGCACCGAGTCGACTGTAGTTACAAGGTCGACGATCGATTCTTCTTGCGGGTTAAACCACATAAGAGTTCGATCAAGTTTGGAAAGGGAGCTAAACTCTCTCCTAGGTTCGTGGGACCTTTCGAGATTATGGAGAGAAAGGGGCCCGTGGCGTATCGACTATCTTTGCCTGATTCATTGAGGTGTATGCACGATGTTTTTCAGGTATCTATTTTGAGACATTATATTAGTGATCCTACACACGTGATTGACATGAGTTCCTTGCAGATATCGGACGAGGGAGCGCTCATGGCTGAGCTGGTCCGCATCTTAGATCATCGCGTTGAACAATTACGACGTCAAACGATAGATCAGGTCAAGGTCCAGTGGGATAGTTATAGTCCGCACTCGGCGACCTGGGAGGACGCATATGATATGCGCCAGCAGTTTCCATTTTTGTTTGATAGATAGACTTATGATACCATGGTACTTTTATTTCGGCATTTATACTGAGAAACTTTGGGACAAAGTTTAGACCAAGAGGGGGTGTATGTAACATCCCTCTCTGGCACACTGAGAAAACTTATTCTTTGAGGACACTTGCTCGCAAGTGATCTCGACCTTTATGATGTTAAAACATTTACCCTTGATTATGATGTGTTATTATAGATGACATGATGTTTTACTGCTTTGATGTAGACAAGTGCTATTGACTTAGTTTTATTGAGTGTGCAGGGTTTTGGACCTTGAGGATGCAGAGGCATCGGTGGAACCCCTTGGACTCCGGATTGAGTCAGGGAGTGTGTTATTTGGGTTGATTTATTTACTGTGATATTTCATTGATTTGATGATATGATGTTGACATGTTCTGACATGATTGTTGATGATGCAGGTTGACGATAGCTTGCTGACCAGACTCACATATGGAGTAAAGGGGTCACACACGATTTCCAGAGAGGTTGAGGGAGAGGTGTGGACAGCAGTCCTGCCACAACATATTAGCACTCTCGTCGTGGCTCGAACTGTAGGTTAACGATTACCTAGTTCGAGAGGATACACGATACCGTGAGGGCAGACTGCGACAGTCGCTCATGATGATTCCAAGGGGCGCACAATAAGGCGGGGGCTTTATTCCATAGAGCCCTTAGTCTCCCACAAGTTCATCTGGCGGATTGTTGTCTCCAGGGGTTATAGATGTCTACCAATCAGTCAAGTTGGCGAGTGGCACCCTTGGAGCACGTGGTGCATCCTGAAGGGCACGTCCCGTGAAAGAAACACAAGTTAGCGAGTGACACCCTTGGAGCATGTGGTGCATCCTGAAGGGCACGTCGCACAAAAGAAACAACCGAGGCGAGTGGCACCCTTGGAGCACATGGTGCGTCCTGAAGGGCATGTCGCGTTGATGATATGAAGAAAAAAACCTAGATGGCCCTAAGACATTAACGCCTTAAGAAATCCTTAAACAACTTCCCTAAC
>ML790467.1:324985-339389 GCA_009831015.1 Picea engelmannii | reverse complement strand
GTGAGGGTGTTAAGAAAATGTTATTGTAATTTTATGGTATATGTAACATATAGGATGTATTGAGATTGTTAATTAATTTCAGGGTTAGTACTATAATTGGAATTGTCCAAACTCACAGTTGTATGATATCAGACTCTCGATCTAATAAAGCTAGTCTCTCTGTATATAAGTCTGTGTGTGTGATTATTTTCTGTGTAAAGAATCCAGTGCCGTATCAAGAGTCTCGGGCCTTTTAAAGGCAGGGTTTCCACTCTTGTGACACACCTCTAAGGTCGTATCAGTAGTATCGGGCTCTTTAAAGGAAGAATTCCCACCACTGTGACCTCATGACATAGATTACTAGTTTCTGCCTGAGCAGTCGGCCAGATGCCTATCTGACATTCTCTCTCTTCGGAGCAGAGAACTAAGATTAAACACCCTGCTTTCCTGTGCAGAAATAGTAAAATCTACTACTATGGATTCTTCCATCTGTGTTCGTACTGTACATAACACAGTATGTCATTTAATGCTTGAGTTACTTATTGTGCGCCTTATGTCTACGATCGTTTAATGCTTGCAGTTACTTGTTGTGCGCCTTATGTCTTCTTGTTGTGATCATCCTGGTTGTGTCTTGTTAGTCGTCGGGTGGCGACGTAGAGTCCACTGTGTCTGTTTCCTTTTTACATGTGCGCACACAACTTAAACAAAAAAAAAAATTGTACCTGTTATCAGAGTTGTTGTCGTAATGAGGAGGTTGTCACATGTGGTATCAGAGCCGGTTTGACCTGCGACTTGGGATTCGCTACGGCTTTCGTGAGATGATTATATTTGATTATATTGTTGTTGATCGAGTTGATTGTATGTGTGCAGGTGATCATGGTTAGAGGATGTCGCGGAGGCAGACGATGGGGTGCTAGGGGAGGAGGCGTGACACCTCCATTAGCATCCATGCCTAAGGGGTCTAACCCCCAGGGAGGCGAGCAGGTTGGGATGATGAGATCTTTTCAGCACATGTCCGAGGCACTGATCAGCTGATTGGACAGAGACGACGCCAGGGCACCGACACCTGTGGAGGTTCCACCGCGCGCACCGGCTGTTACAGGTAGCATTCATTGTGAACTCGAGAAGGTTAAATTTTTCGAGTTCTTTGGTGCCCCAGATGGCACCGCCACCGAGGCATGGTTGGAGAATATGGCGATGTGCTTCACACTTCACGATTATACATCCAACATGAAGATCTGCATGGCCGTCTTTCAACTGAAGGGGAGCTCTCTTCTATGGTGGAAGACGCTCCTGCCGCAGCTGAACATGGTCGTTGATGACGTGTCATGGGAAATGTTCGAGGAACGGTTCCGAGAGAGGTACATTTCAGAGGAATTCATTGAGCCTCAGCTCAATGAGTTCAATGCATTACGACAGGGAGGTCGTACGGTGCCCGAGTACGAGGCACGTTTTATGGAGCTGCTCCGGTATGCTCTGCACCTTAACACTGAGAAGCTCAAGGTCAACAGGTTCGTGTTTGGCATTAACAACAGCCTGCGTGAAAAGGTTAGGATCTTGATGCCTCAAACCTTATCAGTGGGGGTCAGACCAGGATTCTAGCGAGACCAACAGGGCAGGGTTCATATGGTACACCGCAACATCAGACACCAGCGAGACATACGCCGGGATATCGTGGCTCCCAGAGAGGATCCACTTTCACTATACCTCGATGACCATCGCCTCAGGAGCAGGCACCTTATCAGGGACCACAGCATCAGCAGCAGCGTCACCCGCAACAACAACAGTTTAGGCCTGTTCAGTAGAATAGACCTGGGTTCCAGGCCGGTGGGTCGTCATCTTCTACTTCGGGTACCAGAACTACTGGGCCGAAGAAGGGGTGTTGGACGTGTGGGGAGCCACACTACCAGCGCGATTGTCCTGTGGAGAGGATCAGAGTATTTGGATCAGCCGGACCCACTACTGTGGGAGATATGGGCAAGGCTCATCGGATTCTTGCGGCGGTGAATAACCGCCAAGTAGAGCACCATTCAACTATGCTCGAGACGACAGGTACTGTCGCTGACCAGACCCTTAGTATTTTGATAGACCCAGGTGCTACTGAGATTTTCATTTCTGGTGCAGCACTAAAAAGGATTACGGTAAAGGTAGTCGAACAGGATGAGTTTAGCTTTGTAGAGATGGCTTCAGGAGCCAAACAAAAGGTTGAAGGGAAGGTTACGGGCTGTGCCCTTAACCTGGGAGAGTTTGTCACGAGGGTCAACTTGTAAGTCACGATCTTAGGATCTTATGACGTCGTGATTGGTATGGATTGGTTGGGATCGCATGAGGCGATACTCAACTGTAAGACGAAATGGTTGAGTTTGGTCAATGATGAAGGAAAAAGACTTGTGATTGTAGGATGGAACCAGGGAGTATCCCTGAGGTTCATCTCTTCCTTACAGTTACGGAAGAGTATACACAAGGGGTGCAAGCTTTATGCGATCCTCGCGCTAAATGAAAAGGGAGTAGCGGAAGGTCTAGAACACCTTCTGGTGGTGAAGGAGTTTGAGGATGTATTTCCAGAGGAGTTGCCTGGGATGCCGCGGGAAAGGGAACTGGAGTTTACCATAGACCTGAAATCGGGGACCGAACCGATAGCAAGAACGCCTTATCGGATGTCGACCTCGGAGTTGCAAGGTCTAAAAATGAAACTGAAGGACTTGTTGGACCTGAGACTGATACGCCCTAGTGTGTCACCATGGGGTGCACCAGTTATTTTCATACGAATGAAGGACGGGTCATGGAGGCTTTGCATTGACTATCGTCAACTGAACAAGGCTATGATCAAGAATCAGTATCCCTTACCAAGAATTGATGATCTATTCGATCAAATGAAGGGTGCGACAGTGTTCTCCAAGATCGATTTGCGATTAGGGTATCACCAGTTACGGATCAAGGAGGATGACATCCCTAATACCGCCTTTAAGATGAGATTTGGACATTACGAGTTTACTGTTTTGCCGTTTGGACTGACAAACGCCCCAGGAGTATTTATGATTTTTATGAACGGGGTGTTCTGCGAGTACTTGGACAAGTTCGTCCAAGTGTTCATTGATGATATCTTGATCTACTCTCGGACAAGGATGAGCATGACGAGCACTTGCGCTTGGTACTACAGTGTTTACGAGAGCACAAATTGTATGTGAAGTTGTCCAAATGATCTTTTTATCAATCGAGGATTCACTACTTAGGGCATGTCATCTCCGACGAAGGTATCGCCGTGGATCCAGCCAAGGTTGAGGCTATTATGGAATGGCCTGCGCCGAAGAATGTCACATAAGTGCGTAGTTTTATGGGTTTAGCAGGATACTATCGACGGTTTGTCGAGGGATTTTTGAAGATAGCAAATCCGATCACGGAATTGCAGAAGAAAAACAAGAAGTTTGTTTGGACCAAGAAATGCGCGGAATCATTTCGGAGGCTTAAAGAGTTGTTGACAACAACGTCGATACTAAAAGTCCCTAACATGGATGCGGATTTCTTGGTATGCACTGATGCATCCAAGGAAGGTTTAGGCGGAGTCTTGATGCAAGATGGACGAGTGATTGCTTACATTTCGAGGAAACTGAGAAGGCATGAAGAGAACTACATGACGCACGATTTGGAGTTATTGGCCATCATATATACCTTGAAGGTTTGGAGACACTACCTTGTTGGACAAAAATTTGAATTAAATACTGATCATTGTGGACTACAACACATTTTTACGCAAAGCGACCTGAACGCGTGACAACGACATTGGTCAGAATTGCTTAGTGAGTACGACTTTGATATTATTTACATAAAGGGAACAATGAACCGAGTGGCGGATGCTTTGAGTTGGAGGCCACGCATATTTTCGGTTTTGCCTCTTCAGACAAATCTACGTGAGAATATTCTCACCTTACAGCGTGATGATGACTGGTACAAAGAGGTCGAGGGTTTTATCGGACAAAACACCATGATGGTACCACGATACGAGGGATTTTCATTTGATAGCGATGGGTTATTAAGGTTTAGAGGTCGGATTTACGTACCACCAAACGACGAGTTGAGGATGTTGATCATGAGCGAGGCTCATAGAGAAGTTTACATGGCTCACCTGGGTGTCACGAAGATGAGGGCATATCTTAAACCCTTATTCTTTTGGAGGGGAATGAAGGCCGACATAGTTAACTATGCGGCTAGGTGTCTGGAGTGTCAGCAGGTAAAGGCTAAACATAGACACCCAGCAGGATTACTACAACCACATGCCATCCCAGAATCGAAATGGGAGGTTATTTCAATCCAAGAAATGGAAGAGAAAATGCAAACCTTAAGACAAAGGATTAAAGAAGCGCAGAATCGACAGAAGAGTTATGCCGATGCGCACCGATTCGACCATAGTTACGAGGTCGGCAATCGAGTCTTCTTGCGAGTTAAACCGCATAAGAGTTCGATCAAGTTTGGAAAGGGAGATAAACTCTCTCATAGGTTCGTGGGACCTTTTGAGATTGTGGAGAAAAAGGGGCCCGTGGCCTATCGACTAGCCTTGCCTGATTCTTTGAGGCATATGCATGATGTTTTTCCAGGTATCTGTTTTGAGACATTATATTAGTGATCCTGCACACGTGGTTGACATGAGTTCCTTGCAGGAATCAGATAAGGGAGCGCTCATGGCAGATCCAATCCACATCTTAGATCATCGCGTTCAACAGTTACGATGTCAAATGGTAGATTAGGTCAAGGTCCAGTGGGATAGTTATAGTCTGCACTCGGCGACCTGGGAGGATGCATATGATATGTGCCAACAGTTTCCATTTTAGTTTGATAGATAGACTTATGATACTGTTGTACTTTTATTTCGGCATTTATAATGAGAAACTTCAAGACGAAGTTAAGACCAAGAGGGGGTGTATGTAACATCCCTCTCTGGCACACTGAGAAAACTTATTCTTTGAGGACACTTGCTCGTAAGTGATCTGGACTTTTATGATGTTAAAACATTTATCCTTGATTATGATGCATTATGATAGATGACATGATGTCTTAATTCTTTGATGTAGACAGGTTCTATTGACTCAGTTTTATTGAGTGTGCAAGGTTTTGGACCTTGAGGATGCAAAGGCATCGGTGGAACCCCTTGGAATCCGGATTCAGTCAGGGAGTGTGCTATTTGGGTTGATTTATTTACTGTGATATTTCATTCATTTGATGATATGATGTTGACATGTTATAACATGATTGTTGATGATGCACGCTGACGATAGCTTGCCGACCAGACTCACATATGGAGTAAAGGGGTCACACACGATTTCCAGAGAGGTTGAGGGAGAGGCGTGGACAACAGCCCTGCCACAGCCTACTAGCACTCCCGCCGTGGCTTGAACTGTAGGTTAATGATTACCTAGTTCAAGAGGATCCACGATGCCATGAGGGAAGACTGCGACAGTCACTCATGATAATTCTAAGGGGCGCGCAATAAGGCGGCGGCCTTATTCCTTAGAGCCCTTAGTCTTCCACAAGTTCACCTGGCGGAATGTTGACTCTAGGGGTTATAGATGTCTACCAATCAGTCAAGTTGGTGAGTGGCACCCTTGGAGGACGTGGTGCATCCTGAAGGGTGCGTCGCGCGAAAGAAACACAAGTTAGAGAGTGGCACCCTTGGAGCATGTGGTGCATCCTGAAGGGCACGTCGCACAAAAGAAACAAACGAGGCGAGTGGCACCCTTGGAGCACGTGGTGCATCCCGAAGGGCACGTCGCATCGATGATATGAAGAAACAAACCTAGATGGCCCTAAGACATTAACACCTTAAGAAATCCTTAAACAACATCCCTAACCATGTGTCACCCAGTTCAGAATCTAAGTCCTAAGTCTAAAACATTTTAGGGTAAAAATTTAGTCTAACCTTAAGAAAAAGACCCTAGAATAAAATTAAAAATTTAAACAAAAACCCACTTAAGTGATAGTTTAGTCTTCATAAAACTCTTGGGGTAAATGAAGAGAGTAAGAATTTAATTAAACTAAGGTATTTAAAAATTTGTAAAGAAGAAATTATTTCTTAACTTGTGAAAGTACAAAAGATATTAAATAAATAATAAAAGGGAAAGATTTAATAGTGCAACTTCCATTTTGGGTTTAATAAAAAGGGGAAAGAAGGGAATAATAAGAATTGGGAAACTAAGTAAATGGAGGAAACATAATAAAGGAAATATGGGAACTTATGGTAAAAAGCGGGGTCAACATAGTAAGGAATCTGCAATTAAGAACCTTCTAAAATGAACTAAAATTAGCAACTTCATTTCAGGGAAAGTATTTAAAACATGTAAGGGGATCTAGGAACACCTAGGAGGATTTTTAGGAGCAAATCTAGGTGGGTGAGGAAAATGAGTCAAATAATGATTTAAAGAAAATAATTATTGGAGGAAAGAGGGGGATGGACAACACCTGTGCGAAGGAGAATATTTAAAATATTTCTATTAAAACTTAATTAAAATGTGATTTAGGGAAAGTGGGAGGTTCTAAAAACTCTATAAAAGAAAGGGAAGATGAGGAAGAAAGGGATCGGTTGTTAGCGTAACGTTACGCTACCAGAATTGTGACTTGACTGATTACTTGTACAGAGTTGGGATTTTCCAGCTTGGATAGGAGTGGTAGCTCGGCCTTGCGAGGCGAGCTAGGAAGCTAGACGGACCATCTGGATTGTGTGTGGCCCCTTTGCGGCTCGGGGGGCTAAGGGGGAAGCAAAGTACCCCTAGAGATTGGCTAGGAGGTACCGGTGTAGTCTCTACAGTCGACGAGCGGGAGCGGCACAGAGCGCGGGGTCATCATTCGAGGCGGGATTTAAGGCAACGGTATGTTTTTCATTTGCATGATAGAAGGTATTAGGACCTTAGCCCTCTCTTATTGTCGTCAACATTTTTGTATTGGAATTGTGAGATGAAAAATACTTAACTTCCATCTACTTGGGTTCTCGTTGGATTGATTGGTTTTCTTGCCTTGTTCTTCGGCGATTGAAATTGTGTTACAGTTATAAAATATTTCTTCCTACTCTGTTGTTGCATGTCGGTTGGGATAAAAAAGATTTTATGGTTGTGTGTTTATATGACTGTGGGCCTTTTATATATTACCGTGGGCATTTTATTTCACTGTGGGCGTTTATACTCTACAGTTGGCGTTTTTATATAAATGGGGGCGTTTTTATTTGACTGTGGGCATTTTATTTATTACCGTGGGCATTTTATTTCACTGTCGGCGTTTATACCCTACAGTGGGCATTTTTATATAAATGGGGGCGTTTTATTTGACTGTGGGCATTTTATATATTACGGTGTAATTTTATATCACTGTGGGCATTTATACTCTACAGTGGACGTTTTTATATAATGGGGGTGTTTTTATATAGATGTATGGGAAATTCATTTTTGTAAATTATTTCTGGCAATTCGTTTTTGTAAATTAGATTTGGCAATTAGAATTCGTTCTGGCAATTCATTTTTGTAAATTAGATCTGGCAATTCATTTTTGTAAATTAGATCTGACATCTCGTTTTTGTAAATTAGTTCTGGCAATTCGTTTTTGTAAATTAGATCTGACAATTAGAATTCGTTCTGGCAATTCATTTTTGTAAATTAGATCTGAGAATTTGTTCTAGCAATTAGATCTGACATTTCGTTTTTGTAAATTAGATCTGACTTTATTGTTAAGAGCAACCTCCCTTTGTGCCTAACCATTTACGCTCAACAAACTTCGTGGCTGAGCGAGTCTAGGATGTTATTCCTTTCGATTTATTTTTATTTAGTTGACTGTGTTCCCATCTCTAGTTAACTATTGGCAACTTTGAAATGATTCTGTCAGTTCTAAATTTAATCCTGTCAATGTAGATTTATTTCCGTCAATTTAACTTAGCATTGTTTAATCTAGGCATTGTCTAATATGTTATTCAACTCTACATGCAAACTTTAATTTCAGAAATGATAATTATGTGTAGAGTGTGTATTCAATATAGCATTGTTAAATTAGTTTAAATTACCATGGTTAATGTAGTGTTTATTAATTTGGGCAATCAACTCTGCGTGCAATTTTAAAATCTAGAATATTAAGATTATTTATATGATGCACAAAATTCTATATTTTAAAATTTGTTTATATATGAAGGATTTTAATCATTTGAGAGAGGATGATTTGGATAAATGGGATGACGTAGGAATTCCAAAGGTTATTTATTTTTAATAATTTTGAAAATAAAATAGTTGATGATTTATTATGGTTGAAAGAACTTTTTAAGAATTCATGAGTTATGTTTCTAATAATGTGGAAAGGGAATAATTGATGATGTATTTATGTTGGAAGGAATTTTTGATTAATTGAGAATAGGAAGATGATTGAAAATGAGACATGATAATGGGCTAAGGATTTAAAAGTTATTATTTATGTTTGGAAAAATGTTTTAATAATTTGAGAATGGGAGAATGATCAGTGGATAGTATGTAGTGAATGATTGACATAGATTTAGTTTTTACGCATTGAGGATTTATGTAGGAGATGGTGGATCTAGATATTTAGTTTGTATATAGTTATTGCTAATGATGGCTTAAACTTACTTATTCTCACGCCGATGATTATTTAAGAATTGAATGACATGTTGCCTGATGAATGAGACTTGCACGCAATGGAAGAATTATGTAATGTAATGCTTCATGTTAAATGCTTAGGGAAAGGTTAATGTTAGTGTATTTGTTTTAAGGTATCGATAGTATAATGAAATGTTTAATGTTGGTGCTAATGGTTATGGAACTGTTAAGGTGATGTTGGTTATATGTTTTATGGAAATGTGGAAATAATGTTGTAGATAACTTGTAAGTTGCAAGGTGGTCGTCATTTTATTTAGTTATGATCAATGTAATGTTGATTTATTTTATGGTAAAGTTACTGTAACTTCATTGCATTGGTAGCATACAAGGAGTAATGTGGTTGGCGATTGATGTTTTAGTTGCAAGGTTATTATAACATAAGATGTGAGGGTGTTAAGAAAATGTTATTGTAATTTTATGGTATATGTAACATATAGGATGTATTGAGATGGTTAATTAATTTTAGGGTTAGTACTATAATTTGAATTGTCCAAACTCACAGTTGTATGATATCAGACTCTCGATCTGATAAAGCTAGTCACTTTGTATATAAGTCTGTGTGTGTGATTATTTTCTGTGTAAATAATCCAGTGCCGTATCAAGAGTCTTGGGCCCTTTAAAGGCAGGGTTTCCACTCTTGCAATACACTTCTAAGGCCGTATCAGTAGTCTCGGGCTCATTAAAGGCAGATTTCCCACCATTGCGATCTCCTGACAGAGATTACTATTTTCTGCCTAAGCAGTCGACCAGGACTCTACCTGACATTCTCTCTCTCTGGAGCAGACAACTAAGATTAAACGCCCTGCTTTCCTGTGCAGAAATAGTAAAATCTACTACTATGGATTCTTCCATCTGTGTTCATACTGTACATAACACAGTATGTCGTTTAATGCTTGAGTTACTTGTTGTGCGCCTTATGTCTACGATCATTTAATGCTTGCAGTTACTTGTTGTGCACCTTATGTCTTCTTGTTGTGATCATCGTGGTTGTGTATTTTTAGTCATCGGGTGGCGACGTAGAGTCCAGTGTGTTTGTTTCCTTTTTACACGCGCGCACACACCTTAAACAAAAAAAAAAATTGCACCTGTTATCAGAGTTGTTGTCGTAACGAGGAGGTTGTCACACCTATGAAATTTCAAAATGAAATATTCAAGAAAATGTGAAATAAAAATTAAATTTTATAGTTTGTCAAATTTTATAGTTTCTTATGAAATTTCACAATGAAATATTCAAGAAAATGTGAAATAAAAATTACAGTTTCTCACTTATAATTTAAATTTTGTTTGATTTGGAAATATTGTTGAAAATAGTCAAAACAAGTCATCAAATTTAATATAAGTCCAACAATGAAAATAGTCAAAACAAGTCATCAAATTTAATACAAGTAAGCGATCTTCTTTAAAATTTATATTGATATTAAAATTTATCAGAATTTAAAGTTTTTCTAAGCCATCAATAGTCCCTTATAATGACATGGAAATGGGTCCTACTTTTGATATGAAGTTATCATTTTCATATGAAAAAACATTGAAGAATCAAATTGCAAATAATGAACACATTTATCCTATATGTAGTAAATTGGTTACATGCATTAAATGATCTATGTATATGATTTGGATAATTTGTAGGATTAAATTATAATCTGTCGCCAACCCGCCTCTCACCCGGCAAGCCGGTCGCTCCCACCAGGACCTCCTTTACTCTCAGGTCCGAAGAGTCAACACTCTTTCAAATCCTATTGGGAGTTTTTGTCACCCACAGGATACTCCTCGACGGTCCTCCCTTTCTCAATTCGGGGGATCAAACCTCGCGATATCGCGAGACTCCCAACAACGTTCCTTTGCCACTTTAACCGTCGAACCTCGATTGCCGATAGTCAATGGTCAATGCTCGGGTATCGGGATATCACCACTGGCGATGCCAACCACTTGACTCTCCAAACCCCAAACGTCGAGGTACCGAGTCCTTGCTACAACGCCACCTTTACCCCACTATGCCTCCGGGTCCCACGCTGCCACGTTAACTTCGGGGTTTCGTGGATCGCGAACCCACAATGCAAAGTTCCCTTGCTGCTCGAAACCCCGAATGTCGAAACCCCGATACGCCGGATTTATGCCACCTATCCGCGCTCAAATCGGCGGCCCCGATTGGGTCGGGAAATCGCACTTCGCGATTTCGACGTGCGCGTAGTTCTTGCACTCGCCAACACCGATGCGCCGAAATGCAATAGAAGATGAATTCCTCCGTGCACCTGCGAGTTAAACCCCTCGCCACTCTTCCGCGATCTGATGGTCCGCGGGAATTTGGGACTCTCCTCGATCAATTTAAGCCGTCGATTCTCTTCCTCTTGAGAATCCTTCCAGCTTCACCACCTTCATCCAATGCAACTGAAAACAAAAGTGTTATCCCTCCAGAGCTTTTATCAACTCGAACTTCTTTAGGGATTTCTCGAACACGCTCCCTGTGCTCGGCCTTCAATCACTTGCAAAAAGTGATGAAGTTTTTTGGGTCTTGTGCATTCAACCTCGCAACAGCCTCTCCCTTTCCTTCTTAGACTTGATACTAAGACTCCACGTCCAACGTGCACTCACCTGCAAGGTTTGAACAACCAAACCAGCTCAAGGCAAAAGAGAACAAAAATTCAACTGCTTAGCCTCCTCGACACACTCTATGCGGAGGTATTCGACTGCACTCGATGCAGGAATCTCCTGGCCTAAGCAGAGAAACAATTTGAAACTCATTCCCTCAGGTTACGAACCTGATACGCAATCACATACGCAGCATATAATAGATAATCATAAAAGGAAGAAAGTAAGAAAAAGCATAACATCAACAACACAAAGATACCCAACACATCCATGGAATTGAATCAAAGCTTTCCTATTAATTCAATTTCTGTACATGGAGGTTTCTGCACAAGCTCTCTGCTCTGCTCTCTTCTGGATCTCAATTGATAATGCTCTATTACAATGATACAAGGGAGGGTGTCTATACTCTGTTTTCCCTCTCGAAAGGTGACTGTCTAATCTACAATAAATTTCTATCTAACAGCCTTAATAGTCTTAAATGCCTTCCTATCTATAACATAATACAAGTGCGCTCGGCTTTGAATGCCCTTAGTTAAATGGTGGCGCAACAATACCAAGGTAGGTTTCAAAATTTGAGGTTCGCTGGCTTGTCCAGTTGTATGTTCTCTTCTCACGCTTTGGCTCGCTTTGTAGGTGAGCGATGCTCCTGCATCATACTCCTCGGCTCAAAATATTTCATGGGCTCCTGCTCATGAGCTCCTGTACAGTCTGCCCATGCTTTAGTATTACTGCCTCTGGTTCCCAGCTGGCATCCTCCACTGGGTGGTTCTTTCATTTCACCAGGTATTCAAAATATTTCTTTCTCCTGGTCTTCCTGCCTACTCTCTTGTCCAGTATGCACTCCATTTCAGGCTTCTGTGCAACTGGCAACTGCTCCTGCCACTGGACCATTGGTTCCTCAGTTCCAGCCTCTGCTTCATCAGCCCTGTAGGGGTATAAGTCCGAAATGTTGAAAATCGGAGATATCCCGATGCCCTCTGGCAACTCAAGCTCGTATGCATTCTCGCCAAATTTCCTCAGGATTCGGCATGGCCCAATTTTATTCATCTTGAGCTTGTTGTACGTTCCCCTTGGGAACCTTTCTTTTCTCAGATGCGCCAGAACCATGTCCCCAAATTCAAACTGAAGTTGTCTCTTCCTCCGATCGGCCCTGCGCTTATACCCTTGATTCGATTTCTGCAACCGCTTCTTCACCTCCGCGTGAAGTTCCTGTATTGCCTCAGCTAATTCTTCAGCCCTCGCGCTGCTAGTCTCAGCCTGTTCTGACTCCCTGAGCTCAGATACTCCTCTCGGCTGTGTCCCATACAAAATCTGAAATGGGCTTTTACCTGTACTCCGATTCACCGAATCGTTGTACGCGAATTCCGCCTGTGGTAGGATTTGATCCCAACTGGTGTGATGCTCTGTCACCAGGCTTCTCAATAAATCCCCCAAGCTTCTGTTGACCACTTCTGTCTGACCATCTGTTTGCGGATGGTAAGCGGAACTGAAATCTAGGTCAGTCCCATGCTTCTTCCATAACGTCCTCCAAAAGTGACCTATGAATTTCGTGTCCTGATCCGAGACTATGCTCCTCGGCAATCCATGCAATCGCACAATATATTTGAAAAATAAATTCGCGATGTGGGTTGCATCGCTCGTCTTATGGCACAGAATGAAATGCGCCATCTTCGAGAACCTGTCTACCACAACAAAGATGGAATCAACTCCTCGCTGTGTTCTCGGAAAACCCAACACAAAGTCCATACTGATGGCTTCCCATGGCCTCTCAGGTATGGGAAATGGTTGATATAATCCTGTGTTCTGCTTTCGGCCCTTAGCATGTTGACATATTCTGCATCAGTCAACAAATCTCTTCACATCTGCCCGCATGCCCGACCAAAAATATGATTCGCTCAGCTTGGAGAATGTCTTGTCATGTCCAAAATGACCTGCTAAGCCTCCGTTGTGCTTCTCCCTTACCAAATTCTCTCTCATAGAGCAATCTGGAATGCATAGTTGATTGCCCTTGAATAGCAATCCATCCTGTATCAAGAAATCTATCCACGGACTCCTGTCTCTGAGAACTGGATTCTCGACTGCCTCGTATGCTTCGCCAAAGTCTGCATCACCTGCATACATATCTTTCAAATTTTCAAAACCTAAGGTTTTGACTCTGAACTCCTGTAGCAATAAGCACTTTCTGCTCAAGGCATCAACTACCTTGTTCGTAGTCCCCGAAATGTGCTTGATCACAAACGTAAAATTCTGCATGTACTCTACCCACTTCGCATGCTTCTGATTCATCTTTTCCTATTGACTCACGAACTGCAATGCGTGATTATCACTGTACAACACAAATTCTTTGGGTATGAGATAATGTCTCCATTTCTTCAATGCCTGGATGATGGCATAGAATTCTTTGTCATACGTGGAGTATTTTAACTTCGCATCATCCAGCTTCTCGTTGTAATAGGCCATAGGCCTGTCATCCTGACTTAAGACCCCTCCAACAGCATACCCACTGGCATCACACTTCACCTGGAAGGTTTTCTGAAAATTCGGCAGCACCAGAATTGGCTGCTCGGTTATCTTCCGCTTCAACAGATTGAAGCTCTTTTCAGCCTCAGTTGTCCACTGAAAAATTTTATGCCGCTTCCTCATAGTGTCCATCATGGCGGCACTAATTCCACTGAAATTCTGAATGAATTTCCTGTAGAAGCTTGCCAAACCGTGAAAGCTCCTTACCTCAAAAACATTTCTCGGCGATGGCCAATTCCTGATTACGTTCACTTTCTCAGGATCCATCTTCAATTCATTAGCCAAAATTACAAAACCCAAATAAATGAGTTCTGTCTGCATAAAGGAACATTTCTTCAAATTAATCTGCAGTTTCTCCTGCTGTAGCCTTCTCATCACAATGGTCAAATGCCTTAAATGTTCAGCCCTGGTTTTACTGAAAATCAGTATATCATCCAGGTACACCACCACAAATTTGCCAATGAATTCCCGTGGGACTTCATTCATCAGCCTCATAAAAGTGTTGGGTGCATTTGTCAACCCAAACGGCATGACCATCCATTCGTACAAACCCTCATTTGTCTTGAATGTTGTTTTCCATTCATCTCCCTCTCTCATCCGGATCTGATGGTATCCGCTCTTGAGGTCTATCTTCGAAAAATAATTTGCCCCACTTAGGCAATCCATCAAGTCATCCATCC
>ML790467.1:291268-324204 GCA_009831015.1 Picea engelmannii | reverse complement strand
CGAGATTATCAGTGCTCCCGCTGTCAATGATGACTTTGCATTTTCGGTTTTTAGCTGTGCAAGCCGTCCTGAACAGTCTGCTCCTCTGCACTGAGCTGTCCACCTCTTTCTCAGGTGTCAAAAGGATCTTATGCGTCCCAAGCAATCTTCCGATGTCAGCATCTTCTGACTCAACATCGCGTCTCTGCGCCTCAGTGATGTGAGTTCTTCCTCCGTCCATTTTCCTCTCTGGACAGTCCATGGCTTTATGACCGTCTTTGCCACACGTGAAACATGTGATAACTCCTCCTCTGCCTCTTCCTCTACCTCGGGTACGAGGAAATGTGTTGGCATCAACATAATCTCCCTGCTGAACTGGTTGCTGTCTCCTCGACTCAGAATTCTGCTGCCTCTGCTGTGAGGTTCCACCTCTTTCAGCTCTTCCCTGAGGTCTTTTCCAATCCTCCTTGGGCTTTTGAATTTCTTTCTGGGCAACCGCCTTGCCTCTAGGCTGGCTTCTGCCTCGCCCTCGCTGTCCCTGCTTGCGGCTCAGCTTTTCTTCGGCTTTCAGAGCCATTTGGTACGCATCCTCAACTGTGCGGATGGTAACCATGCTCAATTCATCCTGAATGTCATACCTGAGACCATTCATATACCTCGCCACCTTTTCGTCATCACTCTCCCGATGACCAGCTCGAATGTTGAGCCTGTAAAATTCCTCGGTGTACTCTTTCACCGTAATCAACTTCTGCCTCAGGTTCTGCATGCACCTGAACAGAGTGATCTGGTAGTCCCTCGGAATGAATTTCTCCTTCATCTTGGCGATCATCCTGTCCCAGCTCTTGATCTTCTGTTTGCCTTTGGAATGTTTGTCTTCCTGCAGCTCGTCCCACCATAAGGCTGCATGTCCCTTCAACTTGGTGACAGCATGTCTTACCTTCTTATCCTCTTCAATATCCTCATAATCGAAGTAGGTGTCGAGCGCTCAGATCCAATCCAACATCTCCTCTGCGTTTAGACTTCCCTCATAGACGGGAACGTCCATATTCATCTTCGAGCTCATCCTCGAAATAGATTTGATCAACCTCTCTGTCGAGGTATCTTCTGCTGAGATTTCTTCGACGTCATGTCCAGCCTCCTCTTCAATCTCAGGATCGTTGAACTCTCCTGCATAGGCTCCACGCCTCTGGGTGGTCTCCATATCTTCGATTCTCGCCCTGAGATCTCTTATCTGACACTCCATCTCGGCATTACCTGCCAGCCTCCCCCTTCTTCGGGCATCCCTGTCTTCCCGATCAGGAGACTGCCTCTCTCTTCTGGGAGACATTTTGAAATCTGCTTCCCTCTGCTACCTGAACAAAGAGAATTCCACAACCTTGCTCTGATACAACTTGACGCCAACCCGCCTCTCACTCGGCAAGTCGCTCGCTCCCACCAGGACCTCCTTTACTCTCAGGCCCGAAGATTCAACACTCTTTCAACTCCTATTGGGAGTTTTCGTCACCCACAGGATACTCCTCGACGGTCCTCCCTTTCTCAATTCGGGGGATCAGACCTCGCGATATCACGAGACTCCCAACAACGTTCCTTTGCCACTTTAACCGTCGAACCTCAATTGCCGATAGTCAATGGTCAATGCTCGGGTATCGAGCTTTTCCCTATCGGGATATCACCACTGGCGATGCCAACCACTTGACTCTCCAAACCCCGAATGCCGAGGTATCGAGTCCTTGCTACAACGCCACCTGTACCCCACTATGCCTCTGAGTCCCATGCTTCCACGTTAACTTCGGGGTTTCGCGGATCGCGAACCCACAATGCAAAGTTCCCTTGCTACTGGAAACCCCGAATGCTGAAACCCCGATACGCCGAATTTGTGCCACCTGTCCGTGCTCAAATCGGCGGCCCCGATCGGTTCGGGAAATCGCACTTCGCGATTTCGATGTGCGCGTAGTTCTTGCACTCGCCAACCCCGATGTGCCGAAATGCAATAGCAGATGAATTCCTCCGTGCACCTGCGATTTAAACCCCTCGCTACTCTTCCGCGATCTAACGGTCCGCGGGAATTCGGGACTCTCCTCGATCAATTTAAGCTGTCGATTCTCTTCCTCTTGAGAATCCTTCCAGCTTCACCACCTTCTTCCAATGCAACTGAAAACAAAAGTGTTATCCCTCCAGAGATTTTATCAACTCGAACTTCTTCAGGGATTTCTCGAACACGCTCCCTGTGCTCGGCCTTCAATCACTTGCAAAAAGTGATGAAGTTTTCTGGGTCCTGTGCATTCAACCTCTCAACAGCCTCGCCCTTTCCTTCTTAGACTTGATACTAAGACTCCACGTCCAACCTGCACTCACCTGCAAGGTTTGAACAACCAAACTGGCTCAAGGAAAAAGAGAACAAAAATTCAACTGCTTAGCCTCCTCGACGCACTCTATGCGGAGGTATTCGACTGCACTCGATGCAGGAATCTCCTGGCCTAAGAAGAGAAACAATTTGAAACTCATTCCCTCAGGTTATGAACCTGATATGCAATCACATACGCAGCATATAACAGATAAGCATAAAAGGAAGAAAGTAAGCAAAAGCATAACATCAACAACACAAAGATACCCAACACATCCATGGAATTGAATCAAATCTTTCCTATTAATTCAATTTTTGTACATGGAGGTTTCTGCACAAGCTCTCTGCTCTGCTCTCTTCTGGCTCTCAGTTGATAATGCTCTATTACAATGATACAAGGGAGGGTGTCTATACTCTGTTTTCCCTCTAGAAAGGTGATTGTCTAATCTACAATAAATTTCTATCTAACAGCCTTAATAGTCTTAAATGCCTTCCTATCTATAACATAATACAAGTGTGCTCGGCTTTGAATGCCCTTAGTTAAATGGCGGCGCAACAATACCAAGGTAGGTTTCAAAATTTGAGGTTCGCTGGCTTGTCCAGCTGTATGTTCTCTTCTCACGCTTTGGCTCGCTTGGTAGGTGAGCGATGCTCCTGCATCATAATCATCCAAGGTATAGGTCAATTTAGGTTCCCTAGATACAATCACTAGGTTCTTCCCTAAAATTGTAAATAAGGCTTGGTAAACTTTATTTAATACATCAAAAATATAACTTTTTTTAATTGAATCCAGACCATGAAAGTAAACTAAACTGGGAATGATTCTAGAATCCTAGATATTCATAAATACGTGTACTTTCAATGCAAAATATAAAATTATGGAATGTACATGTGTCACTTGTTTAAAGAAATCGTAATGGTATTCCATCTTCAATTATTCGTTCATGATCAACTTTGGACATTTTCCATTTTCTAACTTTGTTTTTTTTCTTGATTGAACTTCTATTAACTTTATGTGGGTTTCACATACCAAATGACTATATTGACAACTTATGACATCTGATTGGTAGTGTTGAAAGTGAACATGAGTATCGGTTTGATGGGTTTCTTGAAAAAAACATCCTTTCAATACAATGGATCCTCTTTCATATATAAAACTGTTATCATCAAAATCTTCTAATAGCCTCATATTTTGTTATGTGCATCGCATCAAATAATATTTCACGTTTTCAGTGTTGTCTACAGGTGCAACCATGACAAAGACATCTCCTGCAAATAATTGGATATATTGGACAACAAATAGTTCATGTTAGATTATCACACAAGTACATCTACAAGTGATTTGAAAAAATTTAAACATAAAAATTACATTCTCTAACAAGATCAAAAACTCTATCGCCATCAACTGACACTATAGTTTCATTTGAATCCATCTCCTATGAGCTTACAAGTGGCATTTTCCCTTTTACATTAAGTTCGGTATGTCTCCAAGCTTTAACATATTCTACATTTTTGTTTTTGCAAATATCTATGGATTTTGTGTCCTCTTTGCAAACTGAACAAAAAGAAGACTCATTTTTTCTATCAAATGCAAACACATTTTGATAACGTTTTGTTCTAACTGAATGCATTTTTTTTGTCCCAAGTATTGTACTGGTGTCATATGAGATTGATATATTTACATCTTGGATTCCAACATACCAAAAAAACTTGCACAAGACAAGAACTTGTTAACTTGAAATCTCTCAACAAAATGATTGAAGATTGTAACCCACCTCCTCATTACGTCAGAAACTCTTTAACAGGTGCGGATTTTTTTTTCTTTTTTTTTCTGTTTAAGGTGTGTGCACGCATGTAAAAAGGAACGGACACACTTGACTCTACGTTGCCACTCGACAACCCACAAGACACCACCGCGAGGATCACAACAAGAAGAATTAAGGTGCACGACAATAACTGCAAGCAATAAATGACTATAGACGTAAGGTGCACAACAAACAACTGCAAGCATTAAACGACCATAGACATAAGGCACACAACAGGTAACTGCAAACATTTAACGACATACTGGGTCATGCACTGTACAAACACAGAAGGAAGAATCCATAGTAGTAGATGTTACTATTTCTGCACAGGAAAGTAGGGCGTTTAATCTTAGTTCTCTGCTCCGGAGAGAGAGAAGGTCAGATAGGCTCCTGGCCAACTGCTCAGGCAGAAACTAGTAATCTTCGTTAGGTGTGTCGCAAGAGTGGAAACCCTGCCTTTAAAGGGCCCGAGACTCTTGATACGGCACTGGATTCTTTACACAGAAATAATCACACACACAGACTTACATACTAAGGCTACATGGAGGTGTCTATATCCCGCCCGACACAAACAGACCATGCAATGCAAGACAACCAGTACTACAAAATCAAAGAACAACCACGATCTCCATGGAAAGTGCAAGTCAATAGGACTCAGACAACGACCACCCCTTATTAAGACAAGGCATTATCTATGACTCACTTGGCATTAAATACAGACCAATTTCTCCATTCAATTTCCAAATCGTCGAGTTACCATCCTATCCTTATAATGATCAACCTTACCATTACATTTATTCTACAACAATATGGTAAACAATTATCAATGTCCTTACATTCCTATGATGTCAAGGCTATATAGCATTTTTCCATAAGCGAGGATATTACATTTCATGTTTCAATGATAAATTACCATTACAATCAAACTACAATAACATCACCATCAAGGCTAGCATTATTACATTGCACTATAAAGACTTGCAAATTAACTAACTATTTCCATATTAAAACTACAATGACATCACCATAGCACTAGCATCATTACATTTATAATATAAAGACCTTGCAATTTCGCTAACTAATTTCATAATAAAATTACAATGACAACACCATAGCGCTAGCATCATTACATTTACAATATAAAGACCTTGCAAATTTACTAACTAAATTCCAAATAAAATTATAATGACATCACCATGGAGCTAGCATCATTACATTTATAATATAAGGATTTGCAAATTCACTAACTAATTTCCAATAAATTATAATGACATCACCATAGCGCTAGCATATCGTTGCCTTCTCCAACACAATGTCATGGTAATTAAATAATGTGGATTGTATCTTATGTTTGTGCTTCCAACAGTGGAACTACCAAAAACCTGACCATAATAACCATGTATTTTCTTTTATAATAGACCATCATAGTAATTTAAACTAAATGGTTTCATTACAAAACAATGCAATAATAATAAATGAGGATTAACACAAGGATCAAGGGGATCATATTGTAAATTGGATCGTAGAACAATTGCATAGCATTGTAATTTAACTCATAAAGACCTTTTTAATACGAATACATTGTAAATGAACTAATCGAGGATGTACAAAATGAATTAAAATAAAAAGGGAGACCCATTATAAATTGGGCTATAGAAGAATCTCAAGGCATGTCGTTTAAACTAAATATCACCTTACACTTCCAGTTACCTTAACTATAAAAGTCTCTATATTCGACCACACAATCTGGCAAATAAAAAAAAACACACAAGGATACTACAATTTATACGTGATTTGACCCTAGCATTCAGCTTATTTAAAGAGCTAAGTTATTACCCTTACCATCCCAACAGACATGTCATTAACATTACCTTATTATAATAACATAACATAAAATCTTGGAAACGATATGATCCTTTGAGGCCAATCTAAGGTTCAAATTTGCAGACTATTTATTTAGAGAGAAAAAACAAAAAGGTTTGTCACTCTCAAAGGAAATAACCATGGGTATCCTCCAGCAATTTAAGACACAAAATGCAGAGAATCAAACACCCAACGACTTAGTGATCTACACCCCAAAATTTTTGCAGCGAAGACATTGGAACCGTGGGTATCCTACAGCGATTTACCCAGGCAAAATTTGCAGAGAGAAAGAGATACGTGTCATGAAGGATTAGAGGTGAAGGGTATGGGACAAAATCTTGCTCCAAGGGCAATGACAACAAGAAGAAAAACAACCCCTCTCATTAAGAGATGGTGTAAGTGTTGAATGCTAAAATTTATTGGTTTATCTGCTGGAGAAGCGCGTACTGGTTTAATCCCATATTTTTTTTTTGCATCCACTAGTGAGATTCACATTCACAGATTTTCCTGCGTCTATCTCCGTGTCAAGCAATTAAATGTCTTTATTTTAGTTTCCCCTTTTCCCATAGTAAATTTTTCTCATTAACAAGGCAAATGGCAGAAGCAAGGCTATAACAAGTAAATGAATGAAGCAAGGTTTTATCCAGCAAATGACAGTAGAAAGATAATCTTATTACCTTCTCCCTATCAAAGTAAATGATAGAAGCAAGATATATTATTACCGCATGAACATCCTACATGCAATACCTCCATGTAAAAAGAAAGGACAGCCATGCATTTAACTAAATCAACGAATGTCAAATGACTGTAAAACTATACAGCGAAAATTACAAATGCGAATGCAACATATCCCAAAAAAAATACAGCGCGAAGGGTAACACCGAAACTTAAAGATCCGACCAAGGAACAGTAAAACTCAGACCAGAACGTTGACCAAAAAATTTTTAGGCAATCATTCGAACCGGAAAATACTCAAGGATTCATCCCTTTACCATCAACATACAGTTCCCAGCTTAAATTTCTAATGCATCATACTCTATAAAATAAACGAGCGTACCTTTGCCTTGTCGCCCGCCTCGAATGAAATCCACGCGCTCCATGATGATCCCGCTTGTCGACTGTAGTGACCTCACCGGTACCTCCCAGCCAATCACTATGGGTACTCTGCTTCCCCCTTAGTCCCCCGAGCCGCAAAGGGGCTACACAAATTCTAGAAGGTAAGTCTAGCTTCCCAGCTCGCCTGGCAAGGCCGAGCTACCACTCCAATACAAGCTGAGAAAATCCCAACTCCTCACAAACAATCAGTCCAGTCACGAAATCGGCAGCGTAACGTTACGCTAATAACCCCTGGAGTCAACACTCTGCCAGGTGAACTTGTGGGAGACTAAGGGCTCTAAGGAATAAGGCCCCTGCCTTATTGCGCGCCCCTTATAATCATCGCGAGTGATTTTCACAGTCTGCCCTCACGGCATCATGGATCCTTTCGAACTAGGTAATTGTTAACCTACAGTTCGAGCCACGATGGGAGTGCTAGTAGGCTGTGGCAGGGCTGCTGTCCACGCCTCTCCCTCAACCTCTCTGGAAATCATGTGTGGCCCCTTTACTCCATATGTGAGTCTGGTCGGCAAGCTATCATCATCTTGCATCATCAACAATCATGTCAGAAATGTCAACATCATATCATCAAATCAAATCAAATATCACAGTAAATAAATCAACCCAATAGCACACTCCCTGACTCAATCCAGAGTCCAAGGGGGTTCCACCAATGCCTCTGCATCATCAAGGTTCAAAACCCTGCACACTCGATAAAACTGAGTCAATAGCACCTGTCTACATCAAATAGTAAAACATAATGTCATCTATAATAACACATCATAATCAAGTATAAATGTTTTAACATCAGAAAAGTCCAGATCACTTGTGAGCAAGTGTCCTCAAATAATAAGTTTTCTCAGTGCGCCAGAGCGGGATGTTACATACACCCTCTCTTGGTCTAAACTTCGTCCTGAAGTTTATCAGTATAAATGCTGAAATAAAAGTATCACAGTATCATAAGTCTATCTATCAAACAAAAATGGAAACTGTTGGCGCATATCATATGCGTCCTCCCAGGTCGCCGAGTGCGGACTATAACTGTCCCACTGGACCTTTACCTGATCTACCGTTCGATGTCGTAACTGTCGAACACGATTATCTAAGATGCGGACCGGCTCAGCCGTGAGCGCTCCCTCGTCCGATACCTACAAGGAACTCATGTCAATCACGTGTGTAAGATCACTAATATAATGTCTCAAAATAGATATATGAAAAACATCGTGCATACGCCTCAAAGAATCAGGCAAGGCTAGTCGATAGGCCACGGGCCCCTTTCTCTCCACAATCTCTCGAAAGGTCCCACGAACCTAGGAGAGAGTTTAGCTCCCTTTCCTAACTTGATCGAACTCTTATGCGGTTTAACCCGCAAGAAGACTCGATCGCCGACCTCGTAACTACGGTCGACTCGGTGTGCATCGGCATAACTCTTCTGTTGATCCTGCGCTTCTTTAATCCTTTGTCTTATGGTTTGATTTGCTCTTCCATTTCTTGGATCACTTCTGGTCCCACTAGGACCCTATCCTCCAACTGATCCCAACTCAAGGGTGTCTGACACGGTCGCCCATAAAGAAACTCAAAAGGCGCCATCTTAATGGTGCTATGGTAACTGTTGTTGTAAGCGAACTCTACTAGAGGCAAGAATTTCTCCCAACGCTTTTGTTGGTCCATCACGTACATGCGCAACATGTCTTCCTAGGTTTGGTTCATTCGTTCGGTCTGTCCGTCAATCTCCGGGTGATACGCAGTACTAAAATTAAGTTGGGTTCCCAAGGCCTCTTGGAAACTCGTCCAAAATCGTCCAGCAAACACCGATCCTCGATTGGATATAATCTTTTTAGGCACGCCATGTAGCCTCACAATCTCACTGATGAAAACTCTCACTATGTCAGGTGCCTAATATGTCGTACACACAAGAATAAAGTGAGCACTCTTCGTCAGAGTGTCAACTACTACAAAAATCGAGTCGTGTCTCCTTGCCGTCAATGGCAATCCAACAATAAAATCCATCGAAATAACTTCCCATTTCGATTCTGGAATGGCATGTGGTTGAAGTAATCTTGTCGGGTGTCTATGTTCAGCCTTTACTTGCTAACACTCTAGACATCTAGCCACAAAGTTGACTATGTCGGCCTTCATTCCCTTCCATAAGAATAAGGGTTTAAGGTCTTCCCTCATCTTCGTGACTCCTGGGTGAGCCATGTAAACTGCTCTATGAGCCTCACTCAGGATCAACATCCTCAACTCGTCGTTTGGTGGTACGTAAATCTGACTTCTAAACCTCAATAAGCCATCGCTATCAAATTAATATCCCTCATATCGTGGTACCATCATTGTGTTTTGTCCGACAAAATCCTTGACTTCTTTGTACCAGTCATCATCACGCTGTAAAGTGAGAATCTTCTCATGTAGATTTGTCTGAAGAGGTAACACTGAAAATATGCGTGGCCTCTGACTCAAGGCATCAACCACTCGGTTCACTGTTCCCTTTATGTAAGTAATCTCGAAGTCGTACTCGCTAAGCAATTCCGACCAACGTCGTTGTCGCACGTTCAGGTCGCTTTGCGTGAAAATGTGTTGCAACCCACAATGATCAGTCTTTAATTCAAATTTTCATCCTACAAGGTAGTGTCTCCAAACCTTCAAGGCATATACGATGGATAATAACTCCAAATCGTGCGTCGCGTAGTTCTCCTCATGTCTTCTCAGCTTCCTCGAAATGTAAGCAATCACTCATCCGTCTTCCATCAAGACTCCGCCTAATCCTTCCTTGGATGCGTCAGTGCATACCAAGAAGTCCGCATCCATGTCAGGGAACTTTAGTGTCGGCGCTTTCGTCAATAAATCCTTAAGCCTCCGAAATGCTTCCGCGCATTTCTCGGTCCAAACAAACTTCTTGTTTTTCTTCTGCAACTTCGTGATCGGATTTGCTATCTTCGAAAATCCCTCGATAAACCGTCGATAGTATCCTGCTAAACCCATAAAACTACGCACTTCTATGACATTCGTCGGCGTAGGCCATTCCATAATAGCCTCAACCTTGGTTGGATCCACGGTGATACCTTCGCCAGAGATGACATGCCCTAAGTAGTGAATCCTCGATCGGTAAAAAGAGCATTTGGACAGCTTCCCATACAATTTGTGCTCTCGTAGACACTGTAGTACCAAGCGCAAGTGCTCGTCATGCTCCTCCGTCGTCCGAGAGTATATCAAGATATCGTCAATGAATACTTGGACGAACTTGTCCAAGTACTCATGGAACACCCTGTTCATCAAACTCATGAATACCCCTGGGGAATTTGTCAATCCAAATGGTAAAATAGTAAACTCGTAATGTCCAAATCTCGTCTTAAAGGTGGTCTTAGGGATGTCATCCTTGATCCGTAACTAGTGATACCTGGATCGCAAATCGATCTTGGAGAACACCATCACACCCTTCATTTGATCGAACAGATCATCAATTCTTGGAAAGGGATACTGATTCTTGATCGTAGCCTTGTTAAGTTGACTGTAGTCAATGAAAAGACTCCATGATCTGTCCTTCTTTCGTATGAAAATAACTGATGCACCCCACGGTGAAACACTAGGACATATCAGTCCCAGGTCCAACAACTCCTTCAATTGCATTTTCAACTCTTGCAACTCCAGGGTCGACATCCGATAAGGCGTTCTTTCCATCAGTTCGGTCCCTGGTTTCAGGTCTATGGTAAACTCCAGTTTACTTTCCGGCGGCATCCCAGGTAACTCCTCTGGAAATACGTCTGCAAACTCCTTCACCACTGGAAGGTGTTCTAGACCTTCCGTTACTCCCTTTTCGTTTAGCGTGAGGATCGCATAAAGCTTGCACCCCTTGCACATGCTCTTCCATAACTGTAAGGAAGAGATGAACCTCAGGGATACTCCCTGGTTCCGTCCTACAATCACACGTCTCTGTCCTTCATCATCGAACAAGCTCAACCGTTTCATCTTACAGTTGAGTATCGCCTCATGCGATAACCAATCCATCCCAATCATGACGTCATAAGATCCTAAGATCATGATGTACAAGTTGACCCTCATGACAAACTCTCCCAAGTTAAGGGCACAGCCCGTAACCTTTCCTCCAACCTTTTGTTTGGCTCCTGAAGCCATCTCTACGAAGCTAAACTCGTCCTATTCGACTACCTTTACCTTAATCCTTTTTAGCGTTGCACCAGAAATGAAACTCTCAGTAGCACCTGGGTCTATCAAAATACTAAGGGTCTGGTCAGCGACAATACCTGTCATCTCAAGCACAGTCGACTGGTGCTCTGCCTGGCGGTTATTCACCGCTGCATGAATTTGATGGGCATTTCCCATATCTCCCACTATAGTGGGTCCAGTTGATCCGGACACTCTAGTCCTCTCCATAGTATAGTCACGCTGGTATTGTGGCTCCCCACACGTCCAACACCCCTTCTTTGGCCCTATTGTCCTGGTACCCGAAGTAGAAGATGACGGCCCACCATCCTGGAACCGAGGTCTATTCTACTGAACAGGCCTAAACTGCTGCTACTACGGGCGACGCTGTTGTTGATGCTATGGTCCTCGATAAGGTGCCTGCTGCTGAGGCGGCGGTCGTCGGGGTGTAGTGAAAGTGGATCCTCTCTGGAAGCCACGATATCCCTGTGTATGTCTCGCCGGTGTCTGATGTTACGTTGTACTAGAAGAACCCTGCCCTGCTGGTCTCGCTGGAGTCCTGGTCTGACCCCCACTGATAAGCTCCTCCTCTGCTATGAGGGCCTTTTGGATAGCGTCGTGCAAGGTTTGAGGCATCAAGATCCTAACCTTTGCACGCAGGCTGCTATTAAGGCCAAACACGAACCAGTTGACCTTGAGATTTTCAGTGTTAAGGTGCGGAGCATACCGGAGCAGCTCCATAAAACGTGCCTTGTACTCGGGCACCGTACGACCTCCCTATCGTAATGCATTGAACTCATTGAGCTGATGCTCAATGAATTCCTCTAAAAGGTACCTCTCTTGGAACCATTCCTCGAACAGTTCCCATGACATGTCTTCAACGGCCATGTTCAGCTGCGGCAGGAGCGTCTTCCACCATAGAAGAGCGCTCCCCTTCAGTTGAAAGACCGCCATGCAGACCTTCATGTTGGAGGTATAATCCCAAAGTGCAAAGCACATTTCCATATTCTCCAACCATGCTTCGGCGGCGGCGCCATCCGGGGCACCAAATAACTTGGGAAATTTTACCTTCTTGAGTTCACGGTGAATGCTACCTGTAACGGTCGGTGCACGCGGCAGAACCTCAGTGGGTGTCGATGCCCTGGCCTCGTCTCTGTCCAATTGGCTGATTAGTGCCTCAAACATGCACTGAAAGGACCTCATCATCTCGACCACGTCTCCAACTTCTATCTACTCCTATCCGAGAACCTACTCGCCTCCCTGGGGGTTAGACCCCTCAGACGTGGATGCTACTGGAGGCTTCACGCCTCCTCCCCTAGCACCCCATCGTCTGCCTCCGTAGCATCCTCTAACCATGATTACCTGCACGCACACAATCAACTCTATCAGCAACAGTATACTCAATCAAATCATGTCACGGAAGCCGTAGCGAATCCTGAGTCGCGAGTCGAATCGACTCTGATACCATATGTAACACACCTCCTCGTTACATCAGAAACTCTTTAACAGGTGCAGAATTTTTTTTTTCTGTTTAAGGTGTGTGCGCGTGTGTAAAAAGGAGCAAACACACTTGACTCTATGTTGCCACCCGACAACATGCAAGACACCACCGCGAGGGTCACAACAAGAAGACTTAAGGCACACGACAATAACTGCAAGCAATAAATGACTATAGACGTAAAGCGAACAACAAGCAACTGCAAGCAATAAACGACCATAGACATAAGGCACACAACAGGTAACTGCAAACATTTAATGACATACTAGGTCATGCACTGTACGAACACAGAAGGAAGAATCCATAGTAGTAGATGTTACTATTTCTGCACAAGAAAGTAGGGCGTTTAATCTTAGTTCTCTGCTCTGGAGAGAGAGAAGGTCAGATAGGCTCCTGGTCGACTGCTTAGGCAGAAACTAGTAATCTCCGTCAGGTGTGTCGCAAGAGTGGAAACCCTGCCTTTAAAGGGCTCGAGACTCTTGATACGACACTGGATTCTTTACACAGAAATAATCACACACACAAACTTACATACTAAGGCTACATGGAGGTGTCTACATCCCGCTCGACACAAACATACCACGCAATGCAAGACAACCAGTACTACAAAATCAAAGAACAACCACGATCTCCACAGAAAGCACAAGTCAGTAGGACTCAAACAACGACCACCTCTTATTAAGACAAGGCATTATCTATGACTCACTTGGCATTAAATACAGACCAATTTCTCCATTCAATTTCCAAATCGTCGAGTTACCGACCCGTCCTTATAATGATCAACCTTACCATTACATTTATTCTACAACAATATGGTAAATAATTATTAATGTCCTTACATTCCTATGATGTCAATGCTATATAGCATTTTTCCATAAGCGAGGATATTACATTTCATGTTTCAATGATAAATTACCATTACAATCAAACTACAATGACATCACCATCAAGGCTAGCATTATTACATTGCACTATAAATACTTGCAAATTAACTAACTATTTCCATATTAAAACTACAATGACATCACCATAGCACTAGCATCATTACATTTATAATATAAAGACCTTGCAATTTCGCTAACTAATTTCATAATAAAATTACAATGACAACACCGTAGTGCTAGCATCATTACATTTACAATATAAAGACCTTGCAAATTTACTAACTAAATTCCAAATAAAATTATAATGACATCACCATGGCGTTAGCATCATTACATTTATAATATAAGGATTTGCAAATTCACTAACTAATTTCCAATAAATTATAATGACATCACCATAGCGCTAGCATATCGTTGCCTTCTCCAACACAATGTCATGGTAATTAAATAATGTGGATTGTATCTTATGTTTGTGCTTCCAATAGTGGAACTACCAAAAACCTGACCATAATAACCATGTATTTTCTTTTATAATAGACCATCATAGTAATTTAAACTAAATGATTTCATTACAAAACAATGCAATAATAATAAACGAGGATTAACACAAGGATCAAGGGGATCATATTGTAAATTGGATCGTAGAACAATTGCATAGCGTTGTAATTTAACTCCTAAAGACCTTTTTAATACAAAAGCATTGTAAATGAACTAATTGAGGATGTACAAAATGAATTAAAATAAAAAGGGAGACCCATTATAAATTGGACTGTAGAAGAATCTCAAGGCATGTATTTTAAACTAAAGATCACCTTACACTTCCGGTTACCTTAACTATAAAAGTCTCTATATTCGACCATACAATCTGGCAAATAAAAAAAACACACAAGGATACTACGATTTATACGTGATCTGACCCTAGCATTCAGCTTATTTAAAGAGCTAAGTTATTACCCTTACCATCCCAACGCACATGTCATTAACATTACCTTATTATAATAACATAACATAAAATCTTGGAAACGATATGATCCTTTGAGGCCAATCTAAGGTTCAAATTTGCAGACTATTTATTTAGAGAGAAAAAACAAAAAGGTTTGTCACTCTCAAAGGAAATAACCTTCAGGAACAACAACTTAAATTCACCAGGTCATAGTTTTCCAGAAGTCAATTTGTCAATGTCGAGTTCCGTGGGTCCATTCCAAGGGTCCTACCCAAGCCGAAAGGCATAAATCAATAACAATTAAAACAACACGGTGAGTGTCGGTCAGAGGTCAGAATCCCAAGGCAACAGTCAGAAGGCAATATTCACAAGGTAAGAATTAACTTGGGCGAATTCAACTGACCGCGTCAGAGAAGAAACCCCTCCCTCACCGCTGTGCATGACGTGACTTGCAGAGATAAATATTTACGATTTCTTTTTATTCAAAGCACAGGGCGAAGGGTTACCTCAATGCCATAGCTGGCAGAGATATGGTTACGCCTGAATGCAGACTGGAGTGGTAAAAAAAAAGGACGCGTCGATATCTCCCCCTCCCAATGTACAGAAAGGATACCTACATGCAGAGATTACCAACAACACAGAGTTTTATCTCAGTAAAAATAAACGCAGTGATATACTACCAAGGTGCGGAAAATGACCAACACAAAGTAGAGGTTAAGGATGGAAACCACGGGTATCCTCCAACAATTTAAGACACAAAATGCAGAGAATCAAACACCCAACGACTCAGCGATCTACACCCCGAAATTTTTGCAGTGAAAGACATTGGGAACGTGGGTATCTTACAACGATTTACCCATGCAAAATTTGCAGAGAGAGAGAGAGAGACACGTCGTGAAGGATTAGAGGTGAAGGGTATGGGACGAAATCTTTCTCCAAGGGCAATGACAACAAGAAGAAAAACAACCCCTCTCATTAAGAGATGGTGTAAGTGTTGAATGCTAAAATTTATTGGTTTATCTGCTGGAGCAGCACGTACTGGTTTAATCCCATAATTTTTTTTCGCATCCACCAGTGAGATTCACATTCACAGATTTGCCTGCGTCTATCTCCGTGTCAAGCAATTAAATGTCTTTATTTTAGTTTCCCCTTTTCCCACAGTAAATTTTTCTCATTAACAAGGTAAATGGCAGAAGCAAGGCTATAACAAGTAAATGAGCGAAGCAAGGTTTTATCCAGCAAATGACAGTAGCAAGATTATCTTATTACCTTCTCCCTATCAAAGTAAATGAAAGAAGCAAGATATATTATTATCGCACGAACATCCTACATGCAATACCTCCATGTAAAAAGAAAGGGCAACCATGCATTTAACTAAATCAGCGAATGTCAAATGACTGTAAAACTATACAGCGAAAATTACAAATGCGAATGTACCATATCCCAAAAAAACTACAGCGCGAAGGGTAATGCCGAAACTTAAAGATCCGACCAAGGAACAGTAAAACTCAGACCAGAACACTGACCACAAAAATTTTAGGCAATCATTCAAACCGAAAAATACTCAAGGCAGAATTCATCCCTTTACCATCAACATACAGTTCCCAGCTTAAATTTCTAATGCATCATACTCTATAAAATAAATGAGCGTACCTTTTCCTTGTCGCCCGCCTCGAATGAAATCCGCACGCTCCGTGATGCTCCCGCTTGCCAACTGTAGAGACCTCACTGGTACCTCCCAGCCAATCTCCAGGGGTACTCTGCTTCCCTCTTAACCCCCTGAGCCGCAACGGAGCCACACAAATTCCATAAGGTAAGTCTAGCTTCCCAGCTCGCCTCGCAAGGCTGAGCTACCACTCCAATACAAGTTGAGAAAATCCCAAATCCTCACAAGCAATCAGTCCAGTCACAAAATTGGTAGCGTAACGTTACGCTAATAACCCCTGGAGTCAACACTCCGCCAGGTGAACTTGTGGGAGACTAAGGGCTCTAAGGAATAAGGCCCCCGCCTTATTGTGCGCCCCTTAGAATCATCGCGAGCGACTGCCGCAGTCCTCCCTCACGGCATCATGGATCCTCTCGAACTAGGTAATCGTTAACCTATAGTTCGAGCCACGACGGGAGTGCTAGTAGGTTGTGGCAGGGCTTTTGTCCACACCTCTCCCTCAACCTCTCTAGAAATCGTGTGTGGCCCCTTTACTCCATATGTGAGTCTGGTCGGCAAGCTATCGTCAACCTGCATCATCAACAATCATGTTAGAAATGTCAACATCATATCATCAAATCAATTGAAATATCACAGTAAATAAATCAACCCAATAGCACACTCCCTGACTCAATCTGAAGTCCAAGGATGTTCCACCGATGCCTCTGCATCATCAAGGTCCAAAACCTTGCACACTCGATAAAACTGAGTCAATAGCACCTGTCTACATCAAATAGTAAAACATCATGTCATCTATCATAACGCATCATAATCAAGTATAAATGTTTTAACATCAGAAAAGTCCAGATCACTTGCGAGCAAGTGTCCTCAAATAATAATTTTTCTCAGTGCGCCAGAGCGGGATGTTACAAAGATTGAATATGAATTTGAAGACGTTCAAATAAAAATATCATGTGTACATTTGTAACATTTATATATAGACACACCTGCACACATCCCTTGATGGATTATATTCATGGATTAGCGCCATTTTTTACCATTCAACAACTTTTTTAGTGGATTCAAATCAATCGGCATGAGGGTTCATATGATACCTTCGAAGTGCTCATTTTACACATGCCCCTGCACCGTCGTGCTCTCCTTTTCCAGGACCAGTCTAAAATAAATTCCAACAATGTGTAATATTTGATTTTTTATGAAGATGACATAACCGATAGAATGATCGTGAAGATTTGAACTGACCCACACACCCATCTGACCATATCCAATGTCGATCGAATCCAATTTTATGTTCTTTCAATGAATCATAAAATTTATCAAAACAATGTTTTACATAATGTGTGTCGTGTGCTCAATCATCACTTATATAAAAGTGATATTATTTAATAACATGTCGATTTTCGTTGGCTCTTTCTATGTTATCAAGAATCCGTTGAGGATATCTATATAGAACGTGGACAAATATCATGACTTGATCATAATGATAATATTCACTCTGTATTTCTTTTGTGAAGCAAATGTGTAATTCTCTGCAAAATCAACTACAGAAAAAATTGTCCATGGTGGAAACACTTCACGGGATTGTTTGAATTGTAGGTCTTGCCATCAAGCTCTATGTGAATGCTTGGTGTATTTATAAATTTCTTCCTCAAACTTCTTCAAAAAATCTATCACACAAATTTTATCTACTTTCAAATCAATCCTTTTAGAAATAACATTTGAAGAATGTGCAACCATCCTGTTGATATATTCATATCTCTTCCAATTGACTGTTATATTAGAAAATGATTGATCATTCATATCAATATTATAGTTTGAATGAAACAAACTTATATTTCCATAACGATCACATTTCTTTCCACCAACACATTTTTTTTTTGTAAAAAATATCATCACCTTCTCTTTCACATAAAATTTCAAATATAAAAGCATAGAATGTGGAAGGAGGAGGTGAACTTGGCCATAAAGTTTTACCAAAATTCAAAAAAGTGTCGTAATACAACTCAAATTCCACATGATAATGACAACAACAAGTGTCACTAACAGTGATGGGTCTAACAAACCATGGTTTTTGTTGCACAAATGTATTGATGGAAATTTTAACTTCTTTGTGGTCTTCTTTGAACTTATTGAACAATTCTATTTGTGTCATTGACAATATATGTTTTGGATATTCTTCATATTGTTTTCATGCTATTCTTCGTTGCAACACATCCCTTGTATGTGGTGAAACATGAGATTCTTCCAACCAACAATTACGATCCATTTCTTTAACATTTCCTGCAAGTCTATCTTTGTAGGGTTGTCTAGAAGTCACTGTCCAACAAACCAATTCACCATTTGCATCTATTTGCAATCGGAATTTTCTATGTTTGTGCAATGTTTTTCTTGACATTCCCATCATTGTTTCCATGTGTCGTGTCAAACGATCTTTTATATTGCTAGATGAAATAATTGTTGTTTGTATCGCTCTACGTGCAACACTAACATTTTTTTTTCAAGATTTTCCAAAAGCTTTTAATACACTAGTTATATTGTCAAAGACATTTTGTTTCACCTTTGTATCTTTTGTTGACTTTTGAATACCCAATAATGATGTAGCTTCTTTTAAATTTCTTGACTTTATTAGACATAGTAAAAGTTGAGCTTGTACTGTTACTGATTTATCTTTGAAAAATGTGTTATACATATTCTTAGTTCGATATCTTATATAATGCTTAGATTTTTTCTTCCCAAATTTGTTAGTATCAACATTTTCTAATATTTCATCATCAATGTTTATAGATTCTCATGTATATTTCAATTTAACGTTTATATTAAAAAACAAAACCCGAACATAAATTCACTATACTATATATACAAGTATTCATCTTATATTATATAAATTTATGTACATACCTATAGGTGATTCATCTTCTGCTTCAATTTTAGTTTCAACGCCATCTGCTTCAATTTCAGTTTCAACTTCTTCTTCAACATTATGAGACAAATCTATTTATGTTTTTTGAAAAACATCTAATTGTAATTACAATCAATTATATTAAACAATATTTTAAATTTGAATTCTATACTTTTAATATAGACAATATGTGCATGCATACCTGGTTGGACTTCTTCTTGCTGAAAATCTCTATTTACATTATCATCGTTTCTTTCTTCAATATTTTCAAGTTCTCGTTTCTTTCTCCAATAATGTTCTTTCCTTTGTCCGTTATGGAGAGTATCATCTCGAGTGCGATCAAATTTTCTCTTGCACAAAATTTTGTTTCCCATGACTTTTATAGTTATCTGTAAAAGATATGTTCAACAGAGACTTCACCTTGAAAAAATGTTCAACATTTATCTTTCAACATATAAATTGTTATTCCAATAAAAACTTGAACAAACATCAATTACCTTATTCAACAAAAACCAAAAAGATGATTTGAAACTTTGTTTAGGTGCTCTAGAAAACCATCAAACAAGTGATGAATTGTGTTAAATGTGTTCGTCCGAAAGCGTATTTATACGATTTGGAGCGAAATGAAATGATACGATGCGTCTTCATTTTTTCTGATCGATGGAATTCGCTCAAACTTCTTTTGTCCGAAACAAGGTTTTTTCCGCCGAAAACCTTGGAAACCATTTAGTTTTGATGGTTTCCATTAGAATTTAATTTTTCGGCCGAAAACTAAAAATTGGGACTGTATTCAAAAACCAAAGAATTCTCCCAAGATTACCTGAACTTTGAAGGTTGCGGACCCCTGCAAATATTCAGAATTTGGTTTTGAAAATGAGACCAACATTTGCAAAAGTGAATATACTTTCAATTACTATAATTTGTTTTCATTTTCATTATTTTTATCTAATTTTATTTATTTATTTTAAAAAATCACTGCATAATATTTTCAGCAAACATTATGATTCGATGAAATGAAATATTCGTGTCTCTAAAAATACACTGTGAAAATTTTAGAAAAAATTATATTCATAATCCTTAAACTGTTCTTTTCAAAAGGGTATTTTTATATTTTACTTTTAAGTAAAAATTAAGATAGATACAAGGTGGGGGAAAACATGTGTTTAAAATATGCAACGTTTTCATCTTGGTCAACTTAAAAAATTCTAGAAATTATAATATTCATCAATTAGATTCAAAATTATAGTCATAATAAAATAGAGTGTCTGTAGATTGTTGCAGTATCTTTCATTTCTTAAAAACATAAGTTTAATAGTAGATACATTGTTGGAGGAAACAATAACTCATTATCATTCCTTTCATGTTTAAGGAACATACTATTAAACAATTGTCAAATTGACATATCAAATCTTAATAATAAAAAAATTGAAAAATAGTCATTAGAAAGCTAACAAAATTCTTCACAAGTTTTTTTTTTACTGTAAAATGAAATTCTAAATAAAAAAAATACTTTTGAATGCTGGAAGTTGAAGAACTTGTGAAAATACAGTTTTTTTTTTCTCTTAAAACAAGCAAAAGTGTTACCCATGTTCATGATTTTACCCACATGTAAATGGGTCATATGCTAGCATGAGGGCTTACACGAGCGACCGAGGGATAAAGTTAAATATTTCAATGAACATCATTAAAGGAATGAGATCGACGGTCCAAAGCATAGCACATATCATCTCTCGAGATCTATGACAGATAACACATATCGCATCCGTAACTTGCCTAACATTTAATGATACTTAGGCATGCAAAGAGTGGTTTGGAGACATAATACATGGTTGTTATTCATTGGCTTCACATCTCTTATGACCATGGGGAAAACACTCACTTGGGCATGTGATACCACCTATGGTATCATGGAAACCATTTTGCTTCATGTTTATTCAACACTTGTGATGTGAGAGCATCCACAACACATCAAGCGAGCCAGCGCGTGGAGCAAGAAAGACAGCTAGACAGCCTACAAATTTTGAAATACTTTGGAAATCGTTGCGCCATTCTTTATTGAAGTCATTCATAAAGAAGCGCACTTGTATTGAAAAGGGGACCTTGAGCCTTTAAGCTCTCATCCTTAGTAGATATGAAGGCATTTATTGGATTTAATGTTGTTAGATAGGAATTAATTGTAGATTGATAGTTGTAGAATTCGAGAGGGCAAACAGAATATAGGCACCCTCCTTTTTACATTGTATGGGGACCAAGCATTCAGAAGGGGAGAGCAGAGCAAAGAACTTGTGGAGAACACCCATGTATAGATTGAGTTAATAGAAGAAAGACTTCGATTCAGTTTGATGGTTTGTGTTGTTTCTCTGTGTTGATATTGTGCTCATGAATGTTGTTTCCTTTGTATGCATTTGCTTTAAATATGTTGTGCATGTGATTTTAGAGGTTTAGCTGAAGTCTGTGAGAGAAGAGAATGAGTTTCAATTGTTTCTCTGTTTGAGTCAGGATATTCCTGCATCGAGTGCAGTCGAATTCATCCGCATAGAGTGCGTTGATGAGGCTCAACAGATAAGCTCTTATTCTCATTCACCCAGAAATTGTTTTGGATTTAATAGAGTCGTGCAGGAGAAGTGCAAGATGAGGTTGAAGTTTCAGCAGTTAGTCTGAGAAAAGGGAGGTAGAGACTGCTGTCAGCAGAAGTGCACAGAGTCTGGAGGACTCAACATTCTGAGAGCTGTTGGAGGTTGAGCGCAATGAGCGTGTGCAAAGTCTCTGAGGGAGTCAGAGTTGTCAAATCTCAGGAGGGACAGTTCCTTCTTGATTTCCGGGAGAAGGATCCAGGAGGAGGTTCGAACCGGGAGAAGCGGTGAAGCTGAAAAAATCCTCAAGGAGGAGGATCAACGGTCAGGGTTCGCAAGATAGATTCGCGAAACCCCGTTGACAGTCAGATCTGGGAGGAGTTGCGCGGGAGTTAAACCCTTAGGCGCAAAGAGAAACGAGAGCCATCGGGGTTCGGCATATCGGGTTTCCCAGAGGTAAGAGTTTTATACTCATTGAAATCGCGAATAACGATTTCCGGAAGTCGTTGGAGTCATTGATCACGACGGGGACAGGTGTTGTGAGATCCCAGGAGGTCAGGATTCGACACTTTGGAACTTTTGGCGTCGAAAGAATTACGTAGGATTCACGAAATCTTGAATTGTGACGGGTCCCACGGTGATAGTGTGGGATATTGACAGGTGGTATCGCGTATCAGGGTTCGGGACTTAGGAAGTCCTATGAAACGGTGCCACGGGAATCGCGAATTCCCGATCCCCATAGGTGTGTGTGGGTCCCGAGTGTCCCAGTAGCGAGAACAGGTGTCATCGGAGAATCGACACATCGGGGGTTTGAGGGTTGGAGTTTCGACTCGTTGACATCGCGAGTAGCGATTTCCCGACAGGGAGAAGTCCCGATAGTGGAGGGAAGTCAACGGTGACCCGCATCGGACTTCGGGGAATAGCAAGGTGAGAAACACGCAGCCACAGGGTTCGCGAACTCGCGAAGTCCGATTTCTTGATTTCTTAGGGAGGTCAGAAAGGAGTTACTGTGGGTAAAAAATTCTCGACCGGGAATTAGAAGAGAATTCAAGCTCTACAGGCCAAGGTTAGAGGAGATCCTGGTGAGAGCGATCGTTCCTCCAAGGAGTGGGGAAGGTTGCGCCAGAGTGGTATCAGAGCGAGAAGTCTTTGATTTCAGTAGCAGAGAAGAATAATACACCATGCCGCCTAGACGAGAAAGGCAGTCACCTGATCGAGAAGACAGGGATGCCCGAAGAAGGGGTAGACCAGCAGGGAATCCAGAAATAGAGCGCCAGATGCGAGATCTCTGAGTGAGACTCGAAGAGATGGAGACTGCACAGAGACGCGGGGTTGGTGCAGGGGATCTTAGCGATTCTGAGGTGGAAGAAGAAGCTGGACATGCAGAGGAAGTCACAACAGAGGATGCATCAACCGAGCGGTTGATCAAAGCTATTTCAAGGATGAGTTCCAAGACCAAAATGGACATTCCGACTTATGAAGGAAGCATGGATGCGGAAGAGTTGCTGGATTGGATCCGAGCACTCGACACCTACTTCGATTATGAAGATGTCGAAGAGGACAAGAAGATAAGGCATGATGTTACCAAGTTGAAGTGACATGCAGCCTTATGGTGGGACGAGCTGCAAGCAGACAAACTTTCTAAGGGAAAACAGAAGATCAAAAGATGGGATAGGATGATCGCTAAGATGAAAGCGAAATTCATCCCGAGGGATTACCAGATCACACTATTCAGGTGAATGCAGAACCTGAGACAGAAGATGATGACGGTGAAGGAGTACACCGAGCAGTTTTACAGACTCAACATTCGAGCAGGTCATCGAGAGAGCGATGATGAAAAGGTGGCGAGATATCTGAATGGGTTGAGGTATGACCTTCAGGATGAATTAAGCATGGTAACCATCAAGACAGTTGAGGATGCGTACCAGATGGCTCTGAAAGCCGAGGAGAAGCTGAGCCGAAAGTAGAGTCAGCGAGGGCGAGGCAGGAGTCAGCCCAGAGGAAAGGCAGTTGCCCAAGAAAATAATCAGAAGCCCAAGGAGGAGTGGAAGAAGCCTCAGGGTAAAGTTGAAAGGGGTGGAACCTCACAGAGGCAGCAATATGTTGAACCGAGGAGGCAGCATACAGAGCAGGGTGGCGGTTACATTGATGCCAACACATTTCCTCGTGCCAGAGGTAGAGGAAGAGGATGAGGAGGAATTATCACATGTTTTACATGTGGAAAGTATGGACACAAAGTTGTTGATTGTCCAGACAGGAAACCGAACAAGGGAGAAGCTCACATCACTGAGGCGTAGAGGCGTGATGCTGAGACAGAAGATGCAGATAGCGGAAGATCACTAGGAATGTATAAAATCATTTTGACACCTGAGAAAGAGGTGGAAAGCTCAGTGTAGAGGAGCAGACTGTTTAGAACGGCTTGCACAGCCAAGGACAGAAAATGCAAGGTCATCGTGGACAGCGGAAGCACTGACAATCTCGTTTCAACCGAGATGGTGGAAAAGCTGGAGCTGGAGACGACTAAGCACCCGAGTCCATATAAGGTCTCGTGGTTGTAGAAAGGACACCGAGTAAGTGTCACTAAACAATGCTTAGTTAAATTCAAGATTGGGAATTACCATGATGAGATTCTGTGTGATGTTATTCCCATGGACGTATGTCATGTATTGCTGGGTAGACCATGGCAGTATGACCAAAATGTTGTTCATGATGAGAGGATGAACACATATACATTGGAGAAGGATGGGAGAATCCATAAATTGCTTCCAATAAAAGATAAAGAAGTGAAGCCAGAAGTAAACATCACCATACTTATCATGAGTGGGAAGGAGCTTCTCACAGAGATGGAGAAGAATGAAGATCCACAATTCTTTGTTATTAGGAAGCCGAGAATTGTCCTGACAAGCACAAGAGTGGATGACTTACCAGACGAGGTTCAGGAACTACTGGGAGGGTTTGCTGATATCATCGTGGACGAACTACCTCGTTCGTTGCCACCAATGCGGAGTGTGAGTCATCACATTGACCTCATACCGGGAGCAAGTTTTCCGAATAAAGCAACGTACAGGTTGACACCCCAAGAAAATGAGGAGGTCAAAAGACAGGTATAGGATCTGCTGGACAAGGGACTGGTCAGGGAGAGTCTCAGTCTGTGTGTTGTTCTGACAGTATTAAGTCCGAAGAAGGATGGAGGCTGGAGGATGTGTACAGACTCCAGAGCGATAAACAAAATCACCATCAGGTACATATTTCCACTGCCAAGAATGGACGATCTGATGGATTGCCTGAGTGGGGCAAATTTTTTTTCAAAGATTGATCTGAAGAGCGGATATCATCAGATTCGCATGAGAGTGGGTGATGAATGGAAGACAACATTCAAAACAAACGAGGGTTTGTACGAATGGTTGGTCATGTTGTTTGGTTTGAAAAACGCGCCGAGCACGTTCATGAGGCTGATGAATGAAGTCCTGAGGGAATTCATTGGCAAATTTGTGGTCGTGTATCTGGATGATATACTGATTTTCAGCAAGACCAAGGCTGAACATTTGAGGCATTTGGCCATCGTGATGAGGAGGCTACAGCAAGAGAAGTTTTTGGTCAACATGAAGAAGTGCTCCTTCATGAAGACAAAACTCATTTATTTGGGTTTTGTTATCTCGGCAAACGAGTTGAAAATGGATCCTGAGAAAGTGGAAGTAATCAGGAATTGGCCATCACCTAGAAATGTTTTTGAGGTGAGGAGTTTCCATGGATTACCTAGTTTCTACAGGAAATTCATTCGGAATTTCAGTGGGATTAACACAGCAATGATGGACACCGTGAAAAAATGACATAAATTTTTTCATTGGACAACAGAGGCTGAGAAACACTTCACTCTGTTGAAGTGGAAGATTACAGAGCAACCAGTGTTAGTGCTGCCTGATTTTCAGAAAACCTTCCAAGTGAAGTGTGATGCCAGCGGATATGTTGTAGGAGGGGTCTTAAGTCAGGATGACAGGCCAGTTGCATATTTCAGCGAGAAGATGGATGAAGCGAAGCTGAAATACTCTACATATGATAAAGAGTTTTATGCCATCATACAGACATTAAAGAAATGGAGGCATTACTTGAGACCCAAAGAATTTGTATTGTACAGTGACAATCATGCATTGCAGTTTGTAAGTCAACAAGAGAAGTTGAACCAGAAACATGCAAAATGGGTAGAGTACATGCAAAATTTCACATTTACAATTAAGCACATTTCAGGGACTGCCAATAAAGTGGTTGATTTTTTAAGCAGGAAATGTTTGTTGTTGCAGGAATTCAGAGCCAAGACATTGGGTTTTGAAAATTTGAAGGATATGTATGCCAAGGATGCAGATTTCAGAGAAGCATACGAAGCAGATGAGAATCCAGTTCTTAGAGATCAGAGCCCATGGATAGACTACATGATCCAGGAGGGATTGTTGTTCAGAGGCAATCAACTATGTATTCTGAATTGCTCCATGAGGGAGAATTTGGTGAAGGAAAAGCATAGTGGTGGATTAGCAGGTCATTTTGGACATGACAAAACATTCGCCAAGCTGAGAAAATCGTATTTTTGGCCGGGCATGTGAGCCGATGTTAAAATATTTGTTGACAGATGCAGGATTTGTCAACACACGAAGGGGAGAAAACAGAACACGGGTTTTTATCAACCATTTCCCATACCCGAGAGTCCATGGGAGGCAATCAGCATGGATTTTGTATTGGGGTTGTCGAGGACGCAAAGAGGGGTTGATTCCATCTTTGTGGTGGTGGACAGGTTTTCTAAAATGGCACATTTCATACCGTGTCAGAAGACCAGCGATGCGATGCACATCACAAACTTGTTTTTCAAGGAAATCGTCAAATTGCATGGATTGCCGAGAAGCATAGTCTCAGACAGGGATACAAAGTTCATAGGTCATTTTTGGAGGACGCTATGGAAGAATCTAGGGACTAATTTGGATTTTAGTTCATCTTACCATCCGTAGACAGACGAACAGACCGAGGTGGTCAACAGGAGTTTGGGAGATCTATTGAGAAGCTTGGTGACAGAGCACCATAACAACTGGGACAACATATTGCCGCAGGCAGAGTTTGCGTACAACAATTCTGTGAATCAGAGTACAAGAAAAATTCCATTTCATATTTTGTATGGGACACAGCCAAGAGGAGTATCTGAGCTCAGGGAGTCATAACAGGCTGGGACTAGCAGTGCTAGCGTAGAAGAGTTCGCTGAGGCAATGCAGGAACTTCACAACAAGGTGAAGCAGCGGTTGATGAAAGAAAATCAAGAGTATAAGTGCAGAACTGATCAGCGGAAGAGGCAACTTCAGTTTGAAGTTGGAGAGATGGTTCTAGTGCACCTGAGGAAAGAAAGGTTCCCAAGGGGAACATATAATAAGCTCAAAATGAAGAAAATCGGACCATGCAAAGTCCTGAAGAAGTTCGGGGAGAACGCATATGAAATTGAGTTGTCGGATGGCATCGGGATATCTCCGATATTTAATGTTTTGGATCTATACCCATACAGGGCTGGAGAACCAGATGCTGGAGATGGGGAACTAGTGGTCCAGTGGAAGAAGCAGATGCCAATAGCAGAAAAGCCGCAGATGGAATGTATACTGGACAAACGAGCAGGAAAGAAGACCAGGCGGAAGTAGTATTTTCAATACCTGGTGAAATGGAAGAACCACCCAGTGGAGGATGCCAGCTGGGAGACCAAAGTAAACATTCAAAAGCATGGACACACCGTGTAGGAGCTCATGGACAGGAGCCCATGAAATCTTTCAACCCAAGGAGTATGATGCAGGATCATCCACAACACATCAAGCGAGCCAGCGCGTGGAGCAGGAAAGACAGCTGGACAATGCCTACAAATTTTGAAATACTTTGGAAATCGTTGCGCCGTTCTTTATTGAAGTCATTCATAAAGAAGCGCAATTGTATTAAAAAGGGGACCTTGAGCCTTTAATCTCTTGTCCTTAGTAGATAGGGAGGTATTTATTAGATTTAATGTTGTTAGATAGGAATTAATTGTAGATTGATAGTTGTAGAATTCAAGAGGGCAAATAGAATATAGGCACCCTCCTTTGTACATTATATGGGGACCAAGCATTCAGAAGGGGAGAGCAGAGCAGAGAACTTGTGGAGAACACCCATGTACAGATTGAGTTATAGAAGAAAGACTTCGATTCAGTTTGATGGTTTGTGTTGTTTCTCTATGTTGATATTGTGCTCATGAATGTTGTTTCCTTTGTATGCATTTGCTTTAAATATGTTGTGCATGTGATTTCATAGGTTTAGCTGAAGTCTGTGAGAGAAGAGAATGATTTTCAATTGTTTCTCTGTTTGAGTCAAGAGATTCCTGCATCGAGTGCATTCGAATTCATCTGCATAGAGTGCGTTGATGAGGCTCAACAGATAAGCTCTTATTCTCATTCACCCAGAAATTGTTTTGGATTTAATAGAGTCGTGAAGGAGAAGTGCAAGATGAGGTTGAAGTTTCAGCAGTTAGTCTGAGAAAAGGGAGGTAGAGACTGTTGTCAGCAGAAGTGCACAGAGTCTGGAGGACTCAACATTCTGAGAGTTGTCGGAGGTTGAGCGCAAGGAGTGTGTGCAAAGTCTCTCAGGGAGTCAGAGTTGTCAAAGCTCAGGAGGGACAGTTCCTTCGTGATTTTCGGGAGAAGGAGCCAGGAGGAGGTTCGAACCGAGAGAAGCGGTGAAGCTGAAGAAATACTCAAGGAGGAGGATCAACGGTCAGGGTTCGCAGGATAGATTCGCGAAACCCTGTTGACCGTCAGATCTGGGAGGAGTTGCGCGGGAGTTAAACCCTTAGGTGCAAAGAGAAACGAGAGCCATCGGGGTTTGGCATATCGGGTTTTCCAGAGGTAAGAGTTTTATACTCATTGAAATCGCGAATAGCGATTTCCCAAAGTCGTTGGAGTCATTGATCACGATGGGGACAGGTGTCGTGAGATCCCGGGAGGTTGGGATTCGGCACTTCAGAACTTTTGGCGTCGAAAGAATTGCGTAGGATTCGCGAAATCCCGAATTGCAATGGGTCCCACGGTGATAGTGTGGGATATTGACAGGTGGTATCGCGTATCAGGGTTCGGGACTTAGGAAGTCCTGTGAAACGGTGCCACAAGAATCGCGAATTCCCGATTGGTGATTTCCCGATCCCCATAGGTGTGTGTGGGTCCCGAGTGTCCCAGTAGCGAGAAAAGGTGTCATAAGAGAATCGACACATCGGGGGTTTGAGGGTTGGAGTTTCGACTCGTTGACATCGCGAGTAGTGATTTCCCGACAGGGAGAAGTCCCGATAGCGGAGGGAAGTCAACGGTGACCTGCATCGGACTTCGGGGAATAGCAAGGTGAGAAACACACGACCACAGGGTTCGCGAACTCGCGAAGTCCGATTTCCCGATTTCTTAGGGAGGTCAGAAAGGAGTTACTGTGGGTGAAAAATTCTTGACCGGGAATTAGAAGAGCATTCAAGCTCTACGAGCCAAGGTTAGAGGAGATCCTGGTGAGAGTGATCATTCCTCCAAGGAGTGGGGAAGGTTGCGCCAACTTGGTTGGATGAAGATGTGCACCACTCATGAACACCCGAGCTTACACCTAGACATGACGTGGCCAGATACACAACAAAAATCCAATGCATAGTCATGTTGTTCTACACAATCACTCTGAGATGACTATTTCTAGTTGGGAGACACATGTCCTAAACATACAACATCTAGCTTGACATAGGTGCCACATAGGCAACCACATAGACCAATCTTTATCTGCCACATGTTGTCATACCTTAATGACATTGTTAATAACTTCATCTAAATTTTCACACATTTCTACAATTTTGAAGCGACAACCAATATGAAGGTTCCATGTGTCCTCAAATCATTCGAAAAGGTATCATGCCATATTCTAATAGATTTTTCTACATGGGAAGGTTGTCAAAGGGTTAGAGTATCATTTGACATGATCGATAAATCTTGTCTAAAGGTAATCATTGATAATCATTACATGCTCAAATACGACTGGTGGGTATCGAGATCATTGGCCATGTATTGCGCGTTGCAGTATATGATCTCAAGTACTATTGTCATATTTAACAAATTATTGGTTATGTTAGCAAGATCTCTTGCAACACATTGGAATTCTACAAGAATAGGCCATATAACCAGTTACAACCATCTGCAAGCACCTTCTACTCATTGGATGCTTCTTTCTGAGGTTTTCTTTGATGGATAGTGATCCACGTGAAGGGGTTTTTCCCCCGGGTAAACCCTGTTGGTCATCTTGGCTTCAGATGTGTTGGAAATTCTACTGGTTTTTGCAAAGGGGAGGATTTTTACTTCCTGTTCTTGCTAGTTTAGAAATAGCAACAACATGACACCTCATAATTCATCCTAAGGAACAACTGCATTTTCTTGCCAACATCCAGCTGAAAAAAATGACAGAGGACTCAGAGGCTAGATCTATGTTGCATTACATCGTGAGGTGACTGTAGCTAAGAGGAAATGACTATTAATTCTTCTAGCTAACATAAAACCTCAATTTTGCAGAAGCAAAAGGCATCTAGGCCAACAAATCTATCATATTTAGTAGTTTGTATGGAAGGATCCAGACTAAACATGCTTGATGCAGTAAAATATTTCAATCATAATACCTTTTACCTATACTTTCCGTAGTAAAATTGTTGGTTTCACTATATCATAAATTTCCACTAGAAAGATAAATAATTTCAATTGATAAAGAAGCAATATCAAGAAACTATTAGGTGGTTTAAAGAAACAAGAAGTGGTTTTCACACAAGATGAGAGCTACAAATAAGCCGTTAGGCTCATCAACTCCAACTCATTATCAACAAACAGAGAGAGGAAGAGTGTCTGAACCTAAAAGCTGAGAGATCGGTCTAGTTCCAATATGAAAGAGAGATTATGAGAGGGAAACCATGAGGCTTGTAGGGATTCAACTATTTTTTTATTGTATTAGGTTGTAATTCTTATCTCTTCTTCTTCTCCATTGTTACGGACCTATCTTCCATATTTTTAATGTACTTTGGTACATATTAATAAAAGTTTTCAACAAGATTTTGGCCATGTATGTGTTATAAATGTGTATGGATTCATTAATGGGTGAGATTGATTTCAGTTTCGTGAGCAATTTTCTTACATGTATTGTTTGAAATATTCATAATAATGCATAATCTTTGTTATGTGGATTGTCTCAACCAATAATTTATCGGAAATTAAGGAAATTCAAGTTAGAATGCATAAATTGTATAATTGTTGAATTCTTGAATGCTCAACACGTTCTTCTTCACCTATAGCCTTGTAAGATTTTTTTGAATTGGATATCTTACATGTGCATTTTCCATTCCACATAGGAACCTATTCTTTTTACCCTAGTAATTCTAATACACAGAGGAAAAATTTCCCCTATTAGTTGAAGGCACACCCAATCGTCCTGTCTGGAAAGTTTAAAGAGTTGTGAGAAATCAACAATTATGCATACTACCCTTTATAAAGAAAGGTATCCTTAAAACTCTCGTTTGAGTTTTGGCTCGAGGTATCCTTGGCATTGGCCCTTTAACAACCAGGAACATCTCTAGGACTAACACAATGTAGTGTATAACCTCTTTTATGTAGTTTTTAAACACTCTAAGGAGTGGGTTGTGTGTTAGCTAAATGCTCTATGAGTGGATCATGTTGGTTGTGGACTCTAGTAGGTATGGTAGGTCTAGAAATTGAAACGTTTTTTGTATATTCGGGGTGATTTCATTAAGAAATTGAAGGAACCATGTACTTGACGAATGTTCTACTAGACCAACAGTTGCAACAATTAGGTGCCCATGCATTTTGGTGGATGGTTGTTCCTTTATATCGACATTAACAATTTGATGATGTCTACATGATCGAGGTACCATATGCAAGTGCCAACTTGGATCAGATGTAGATGTAGACTTTGTTGATCAAGAGGTTCTTCAATTCATGGTGAAGCATTTGATGTATTTGTTAAAAATGTCACTAAATACCTAAGGTGAAGCTTTTGATTGTTATTGGTCATTGTGAAATAGAATTTGTCTTTTTACTCGAATATATTTCTTCTAAGTTTTAGTAGATTTGTTAAATCTAATTGGATATGGAAAATTGCTTTCCACTAGTTAATTTTTATTTTAGTGTAATTAGTTTCTATTTTAGTGAGTGGTTAAGATATTTTTTCAACACATTCATTCATTATTTAGCAGGTAAAGATAAGGTGTTTGAAACAAGTTGAGTGTTGGTTGAGTTTATTATTTTGGTTATTGGTCGGTTGAAGGCGGACCTAACTCGTCTTTAGTTATGTAAATAAATTGGAAGGCACAGATCTTGATCTTGATTGCTTGTTCCATTGAGTTCATAGTTTCACTTTATTTTACTCCCTGCTCAGTTTTCCATCATCATTTCAATCATAATGAGGGAGGGCAACACAAACTGCTTAGAGATCATACTGGCCATACTTTTGCCTCCTTTGGGAGCCTTTCTCAAATTTGGATGTCGTGTGAGCACCTTCTCATTGATCTAATACCGGTTCTTCTACTGAATTTGATTTTTTTGTTCCTCGTTAATTTAAATCACAGGTGGCTGATAATCTTGAGTTTGACTGTTTTGCGTGACAGGTTGAGTTCTGGATATGTTTGTTGCTGACTCTATTCAAGTACCTACCAAGAATTATTTACGTGATCTACGCCATCACCAAGTGAAATCCATGCTATATTTCAGATGTGGATGTTGCTGGCGTTGAGGTCTATACAACCGGATTTCAGTCTTCTCCTGTTGGTGAAGCCATTATGTTATTTGATTCTTCTCCATTGTTAGCCATATCTTTTGATTTAATATTTATGTACACTTGTCACATGACTTAGTACAATTCATGTATGTTTGTTGAATTCATTTTCTATAAAATAATATGAATTAAGCCTTTCAATATTCTGTACTTATATACATTTTTCATTGTTTTATTTCGTTAAAAGAATTATTTTGACCATTTTTCAAATGGGTTTAGTGTAAAATTACCTCATATTTAGAAAAATAGTTGTAGTTGTTGTTGAAATTGTAGATTTAAGTGGTTGAGATTAGTCTAAAATTTTTAAGAACATTAATTTGTCAATGATCACATTACCTGATTTAGACTACCACTTTTGTTAAATCATCAATTTCTTAAATATATATATATATA
>ML790467.1:232416-245790 GCA_009831015.1 Picea engelmannii | reverse complement strand
GGAATTTAGGGCATGCCCTAACCAATGCATTTGTATTAGAAAATAAAGTGGGCCAATAATAACCATCCCTCAATATTTTGTAAGTTGTAGCTCTCTTGGAATGAAAGTTTAAGATGATAGAAAAAAATTGACGGTGTCATGGATGAAACTTTTTGAAAGAGCATATCAGATTTCTCTATAATATTTTGCCATTTTTGGCCACCTTTAACACACACACACATCATTTATTGTGTGTGAAGGGAGGATAGAAACCTTTCATTATTATTTTTAAGCCTCGTCCCATAACTCTATACTAACCCAACTTACTTAGAAACTATCATTAATGAGAGAATATGGATTAACCTTCACTAGATAACACCTCTTAGTGTGGCATGGCATATGTTTTTACTATTTTACTATTTTCCTTGGGAGACCTATTTTAGACCCCAAATTTACTCTAATCGGTATAACCTTTACATTAAGAAACCCAAGTATTTTTGTCTCAACCACACACTTGTAATACATNTATATATATATATGTAACCAAGTGCAGGCCTTCCATGAACCTCCCAACCTTAGACCACAGTGCTCATCAACTCAGTAGTGGATCACCCCCGAGCTGGGACTAAGCTCCACCCCAAGGAAAGGAATCCTAGCTAGGCTGAGGTTACAGGGAAAAAAGCACTTAGAATCTGGAAGGATTCTTCCCAGGATGCCATCTTACGCCCACTACTACCAGACTCTCATTCCCCACATGCATGTTCCGCCCAGGAGTATACAACTTCACAAGCACAGTCCATCGGTGCTAACCTCCCTCTCTGGGCCTCGACAACAGGCCGGATCAGCAAGTCTCAGAGCCTGAAGTTGGTGTTGGAGACTCTCTGGAAGAAACCTCTTCCTACAACATCCATCTCCCTCACCTAGAGAGAGATCACACACATGCTCAATTACCACCTGCACAGGACATCAATTCACGTACAATCCATCTCTGCATGACCACCACAGTCAACTAGGAATACAGACTCGGACCTCTCAGAACAAGCTCAGCAATGGCAGCCAGGTCTTACAGTGTTTATTTTCGGAATTGCCTGAGAAGCAATTTCCACAGGGAATTACACAGACTCTCTCCCTCTGGCAGAATGGCAGGTCCCCCCCAGGATAGACTCACCCTCTCATTGTTGGGGATGCGTGACAGACAATCCATGCAAGGGTCAATGTAGGTTCAAACTGTTCAGACAGGGGATGTACCGGCTATCTTGGAACCAACACAGATACACGTCTTTCGGTTCAGAGGATGTACGAGGGTTTCTTTGCAGGAGTCAGACCCATTCCCTTCCGACAATCCGTGATTCAAATGGCGGAGGAACCCCCAACACCACTCATCTCGGCCTTTTATTGCATGCGCCAGGGTTGACACTTTTCACCCATGCGACTGCATGCGTTCCTTCAGCGTGCGTGCCTCCCACCATTTGGAAAATCACATGTCCTTCCAAAAGGACTTAGGTTAAAACATATAATGCACATATCTTCTTGGAATAATATTAAAATATTATTCCCAAGGCTTAAGCCCCCTAGGCTCAACACTTAGCCCCTTTTCCACCTTCAGCCCCTAATTTCTTGCCCACTATGTGAATGCTTAGTCCCCCTTCACTCATTCATCGTGGTCGGTCTACACATGGCATTGTTTATATTTATTAATTGTTTTGCATGATTACATATACAAAAGCAGACTCCTGGCCTTCAACACTTAGGCTCCCTGGCCTAACAAACACATAAGCCTCCAACTTATAAGAACTTGGCTCACCAGCCTATAAAACATAATTACAATTCCTTTCAAAACATGGTTTACAATGGGGCTCAGCCTTGGGGACACTACAATCCCCCTCCCCTTATTTTTGCACTGTCTTCAGTGAAACTTTACACAGCATCTGTGAGCCTTTCAAAATTTTCAAAAAGATGCGGGTACTCTGCCCGCATAACCTCTTCATGCTCCCATGTCGCATCCTCAGGACCGTACTAAGTCCACTAGACCTTTACAAGTTCTATAGCTCGATTCCGGAGCTGTTTGCTTTTCCTATCCAATATGCGCACAGGATGCACTTGCAGGACACCCTCCGGTTCCACCTAAATCACATTCCAATCAATAACATGATTAGCATCAAGTACATATTTCTTAAGCAGTGAAACATGAAACACATTATGTACAGTCATAGATGCAGGTAATGCAAGCATGTATGCAACCGACCCAATCCTTTCCAGGATCTCAAATGGCCCACAAAATCTTGTTGCCAACTTGGTGCAACTTCCCAGCCTCAGGGAACTCCTGTTAGTTTTCACTTTCAGGAAAACATGATCACCCACTTTGAATTATCTATGGGTTCTGTTACTATCAGCGTAACGTTTCTGCCTGTCCTAGGCAGCTTTTAGATTATGTTTAATTTTTATAATTTGATCTTCCAACTCTTTGAGCAGTTCAGGCCCGACTATTACTCTGTCAGCTGGATTATCCCAGCTCACTGGAGTGTTTCACTTTCTTCCATAAAGCACTTCGAATGGGCTCATCTTCAATGACGCATGATACCCATTATTGTAGGCTAATTCTACCAAATGCAGGTAGTCTTCCCACCTTGATGGTTTATCCATCACATACATTCTCAACATGTCTTCTATTACTCTGTTTACTCTCTCTGTCTATCCATCAGACTCGGGATGATATGTTGTACTAAAGTTCAGATTCGTTCTGAATCCTTTGAACAGTCCTTTCCAGAAATTCGAAGTGAATTTCGGGTCTCTATCAGACACAATTGTCTTAGGAATTCCATGCAAGCGTGCAACTTCTTTTAGGAAAATATCAACAACATCTGTTGCTCTGTGGGTGGTTTTCAGTGGAATAAAATGGGTAACTTTAGTAAGCTTGTCCACCACCACCATGATCGAATCATGTTGCTTGCTTGTTCTGGGCAATCCTATGATAAAATCCATTGTTACCACATCCCATTTCCATTCAAGAATAGGTAAAGGCTGTAGCAACCCTGTCGGGTGCCTATGCTCAGCCTTAAACTTTTGGCACTCCATGCATCTTGCGATGTATTCAGCGATTTCTTTCTTCAGACTCGACCAAAATAATGGCTTTTGACTTCTACCACAGTCTTGTGATATCCAGGATGTCCATCATAAGCCACGTTATGCATCTCATTTAGAATTGCCAGCTTCAATTCTCAGACATTGGGTACATACACTCTGTTTTTATAAAGAAGTAAACCATTAGTTCCCAAGGTGTAACTTTCCTTGGTCTGTGGTCTCTCACGCTGTTGTAGCTTTGCTACAATATTTTTGTACTGCAAATCAGCATTTGCAGCTTCCAAAATTTTGTCTTTCATCTCAGTCTGGTACATGCTAATGGTTGTAGCATGTAATTCGTGCACCTTTCTGTTGAGTGCATCAACCACCTTATTTTCTTTCCCCTTGATATGATTGATATCAAAGTCATATTTCCTCAGAAACTCCAGCCATCTGATTTGCCTCGCATTTAAAGTCGGCTGATCAAATAAATACTTTAAACCGTTGTGGTATGTTCTTAATTCAAATCTCCTTCCCATGAGGTAATGTCTCCATTTCCTCAAGGCGTGGATGATTGCTTCCAGCTCTAAATCATGAGTGGCATAATTCTTCTCATGTTCCTTCAGCTTTCAGGATTCATAACAAACTACAAATCCCTCTTGGCTAAGAACTCCTCCCAGCCCCTCCTTACATGCATTTGTGCACACTACGTAATCCTTGTCTGGATCTACAATCTTCAGGATTCGAGCACTAGTTAGCAGCTCCTTCAATCGCTGGAAGTTGCTCTCACATTTTTCAGTCCACTGGAACTTCTTCCCCTTCCTTTGCAAGGAAGTGATAGAATGAGCTATCCTTGAGAATCCGGCTATAAACCTCCTATAGTAGCCTTCCAGACCCATAAAAGATCTAACTTCTTCCACATTCCTTGGCACTGGACATTCTCAAATGGCCTGTACCTTATCAGGATCCACATCGATCCCTTCTTCAGATATTATATGTCCCAAGTAATGGATCTACCTTTGGTAAAATGAGCACTTGCTCAGTTTTGCGTACAACTGGTGTTCTCTCAACTCCTGCAGCACCATTCTCAAGTGTTGCTCATGTTCTTCCTCTATCTTGAAATACACCAAGATATCGTCTAGGAAGACTATGACAAACTTGTCCAAATAATTTATGAACACCCCATTCATTAAGCACATGAAAACAACAAGCATGTTGGATAATCCAAATGGCGCCACTATGAACTCATAATGACCATACCTTGTTCTAAAGGCAGTCTTGCTGATGTCCTCATCCTTTATTCTCACTTGGTGATATCCTGATTGAAGATCTATTTTTGAAAATATTTTTGCACCCTTCAACTGATCAAAAAGATCATCAATCCTTGGCAGAGGATACTTGTTCTTGACAGTGACCTTATTCAACTATCGAAAATCAATGCACAGCCTCAACATCCCATCTTTATTCTTCACGAATAGGACCGGAGCTCCCCAAGGTGACACACTGGGGAAAATGTAACCTTTCTTTAGTAGCTCTTCGAGCTTCAATTGCAACTCTTCGAGCTTCAATTGCAACTCTTTCAGCTCTGGCATACTCATTCTATAAGGAGCTTTCAAAACTGGAGTTGTTCCAGGCATCAAAGTTATAGAAAAATTGATTTCCCTCCTCAGAGGTAGTCCAGGTACCTCCTGAAATACATCCTTGAACTCCTTGATTACTTCATGGTCTTCCAGATTCGATATTGCATCTTGGGATGCTTCTTCCACCCGAGCTACAAATAATTGACAGCGTTTCCGGNCCTTGGACTGTTACCTGATTTCCCTCTTCGTTCAGGCATGTGAACCTCTTGTTACGACAATCTAGAAGGGCATGGTGCTGGTCCAACCATTCCATCCCAATTAAGCAATCATATGAGCCTAAAGGCAAAATGTTCAATTCAGCATTAGTGTTCATTCCTTTCATGTCCATTGAACAGGACTTAACCAATTCAGTGGCCTTCCTCTTGGTCCCTGTGGCCAACTGCACTAACCAAGACTTCTCATGTTTTCTCCTCGTTAGATGCAAACTTTCCACCACTCTAGGATCTACATAACTATGGCTAGCCCTTGAATCAATTAAAATAACAAGGGGTCAGTTGTTAATCGTACCTTCCACTTCAATCATGTGCGATTGAAATTCTTCTTGCTTGTTGTCCAGGGCTGCGTAGATCCTTGGCATTCTGCTGCCCAAATCCTCCACTGTTTCAGCTTGCTGAACAGTATGTACAATTCTTGCCTTACCATTTTTATGGGGACAATCTCGATACTTGTGGTTTCCTTGATAGCCCCAACATCGAATGGGCGTCAATATCTGTCTTTGTGCTCCCTCTTCAGTCCTTCTCGACTCTCTAAACGATGGTTGTCCCTGACGACTTTTTCGGAAAAAGGAAGGCTTGTCTCCCTTCTTCCTTTGTTCTTTCTTAAACCTCTTCTGGTCATCCCAAGCCTTTCGAAAGGTAGTCTTTTCTCTTTGCTATTCGTATAAGCATTTTGCCCTTCTTATTGTTTCTTCCATAGTGTTAGGATCGTCATATTGGATCTTGTCTCCAATGGAAGGTGGCAGTCCACTCAGATACCTCTGAATCTTGAAAGCCTTGTCTTTGATGAATGGAACATACTTCAGTAGTTCCAGAAAACTTCGCTCATACTCATCAATGGTCGTACTGCCCAACTTGAATTCGAAGAACTCCTTCATCTTTTTGTCATAGTATATTTTAGTCAGGTATTTCTTCTCGAAATACCTCTTAAATTCCTTCCAAGTGACCTCTTTCTCTCTGATGTGTTGGACCTGCACAAACTGATCCCACCACATGGATGCTTTTCCTTTCAGTTGGTACATTGCAATTCTTCCTTCTGCATGGGAGGAATAATTCTGCAATTGGAAGTATTTCTTCATGCCAAGCAACCATGTCTCGGCATCTTCCTCCTTCTTATGTTCTCCATCAAATGTTTGAGGCTTAATATTATTCATCTCTCCTTTCAATTCCTCCCTTCCATATTTCCGATGTTTTCCAGTAGGGAATGGGCTTGAACTACTGTGTGTCTTCCTGTCAGAATGTCCTTGGGAATGACTAAGATGTCGGTTATCACTCCTCGACCTACTTCTTCTCCCATGGGTTCTACGACTCTCCATCATACTTGAGTCTCTTCCTTTCTCGAGTTTCTTCTCTATTCTTTCCAGACTCTTCAAAAATTTTAAGTTTAATGCACCCTGCCGGTCCCTGACTTTCATGAGCTTTCGGCTATCATCTCGGTGAGCCTTGGCCTCTTTTTTCAATCCTTCAAGGATTTTCATTATGTGTTCTTCCTTATCCTTCTCTTTTCCATGCCCATTGGAGTTCGATCCTTCGACTCCCAGGTTAACATCCTTTCCTTCCTGTTCGTCTTCTATTTCAGGGGTAATCTGCACCTTTCCCCACTCCATACTCGATGTTGGTTAACTGGAGTACTGACCTTCGTTGAACTCTGCACACACACTGTGTAATTAAATTCAAAGTTTGTTAGGCCATCAAAACATCATGAACAATCTTCAGCATGTATAACTAATACCAACAAGAACAAAAGACATTTCGATTCCAAATGAGTTTTCTGAGCTTCTCGTTCAGCTCTGCAATTTTCATTTTTTTTAAGCTTTCTTTTTCGACACTTCAGGATTTTAGAACTTCGGGTTTTTTGTACCTCGGGACTTCAGGTTTCGGGGTTTCAGTACTGGAGAACTCTCGTTTAACTCTCTGGGATAGACTCGGGGTTCACACGACCTCCCCTTATATGACCACAGTCATACCTCCTATCGGATTTTCGGACTTCCCCATGTCCAAATGCACATGTCCTTAGGATTCGCGATTCTTCGAATCCCGACGCACCCTTCACACGTTATCCCTCCTGGCTTAGCTCCTAGTCCACGTGACCTCTACCCCATGATCGTAGTCAAACCTCTCGTCGGGGTTTCGGGGTTCATAGTTTCACAATTCATGGACTTCTTGTCCCCACGATTCTCGATTCTCCGAATCCCGACTGGCTGACAGCTGGCTCCCACTTATCGAGATTTCACGGTTCGCGATTCCAAAATACATAAACACTTTGTCACCAAGATCCCCGATATCTCGATGATCCAAACACCGATCAACAACTTCCTGTCGGTCCTTTCCTGATGGTACCGATTGCTACCACACGTCCTCCTCAAGAATGGACGATCCTCATCGCTTCTTTCTATTTCACGATTTCGCGATTTCAAATGCTCCAGGTGCCTTGTCTTCAGGGTTTGTGAAATGCCAAACCCCAATATGTCGATGGCTCCCGATCTTGCCCATGTGTCCCAACTGAGGGATGGCTCAGATCGTTCCCGGGACTTTTACCATGAAAATTCTCGACCTCCTTCGTGACTCTTGATATCGCGATTCCCGATTTCCCGAAATGGAAAATCTCACGACATGTGTCCTCCATTTTTCGGACGGTCTATATCTATTTCGGAACTTTCTCCCCTAGTCTCTAAGGTTTAACCTTCGGACATCTCCCAACAGATCCTACGACTGACGGGTTTTCCGGCCGAGATATGACGGCTCAGACGGTTCCTAACCAATTCAGAATTTCGCATATCGCGATTTCCACATTCCTATGTATTTCAAAAAGGAATTTTAATTCCTACGCACATTTTTCCAGATCCGACGATCATGAGGGCTCTCCTTCCCTCCTGAACAGATCCTAAGGTTCTAACACCATTGGTGTAGAGACCTGTCTCCCTGTGGCCATAGACCACACCAGCTGCGGTTTCACTCGCCGCTATACTTCCTGAGCTCGTAAGCACGGTCAAGCAACTACTTGACACTCCGGAACAAACCAAGGTCCGAAATTGGTTCTCCAGACCCAATTTCCTTCCACATTCTCGGTCCAAAGACCACTCCACTGGCCCATCTAGGCTCAGTGTTGAAACCTTGGCTCTGATACCAATTTGTAACACCCATTTTCATTCAAACTACCCAGGGTTACTATAAGACTACTTGGTAGATAACCCAGAATGACTGTAGCGCACCTTGGCTATCGTGTAGGTGTTACTACGTGGAATAACACATTCTCATTCATAGTTAATCATGTGCATTTAAGAAATGAAATACATTCAAGCTTAGAGTAAGCATAAGAGTAATTTTAACATAAATAATCCATGGCAAATACATTAATCCAAATGCATAGCAGAATTCATGATCGTTATAATACACAGAGATACAAAACATATTGATAAAATGTGATAAAACATAGTTAGAAACTTATCTTGTAACAATGGTGGGATCCACCAACCAAGTGCAGGCCTTCCACGAACCTCACAGCCTTAGACCACACTACTCATCAGCTCAGCAGTGGATCACCCCCGAGCTGGGACTAAGCTCCACCCCAAGGCAAGGAATCCTAGCTAGGCTGAGGTTATAGGGAAAACAACACTTAGAATCTGGAAGGATTCTTCCCAAGATGTCATCTTACGCCCACTACTACCAGACTCTCATTCCCCACATGCCTTTTCCACTCCGGAGTATACACCTTCACAAGCACAGTCCATTGGTGCTAACCTCCCTCTCTGGGCCTTAGCAATAGGCCAGATCAGGAAGTCTCAGAGCCTGAAGTTGGTGCTAGACACTCTCTGGAAGAAACCTCTTCCTACAACATCCACCTCCCTCACCTAGAGAGATATCACACATAGGCCCAATTACCACCTGCACTGGACAACAATTCATGTGCAATCCATCTCTGCATGAACACCACAGTCAACTAGGAATACAGACTCAGACCTCTCAGAACAAGCTCAGCAATGGCATCCAGGTCTTACGGTGTTTATTTTCGAAATTGCCTGAGAAGCAATTTCCACAGGGAATTACACAAACTCTCTCCCTCTGGCAGAATGGCAGGTCCCCCCCAGGATAGACTCACCCTCTCGTTGTCGTGGATGCATGACAGATAATCCACGCAAGAGTCAACGTAGGTTTGGACTGTTCAGACAGGGGATGTACCGGCTATCCCGGAACCAACACAAATACACTTCTTTCGGTTCAGAGGATGTACGAGGGTTTCTCTGTAGGAGTCATCCCCGTTCCCTTCCGGTGGTCCGTGAGTCAAATGGCGGAGGAACCCCCAACACGGATCATCTCGGCCTTTTATTGCATGTGGCAGGGTTGACACTTGTCACCCATGCGACTGCATGCGTTCCTTCAGTGTGCGTGCCTCCCACCATTTGGAAAATCACATGTCCTTCCAAAAGGACTTAGGTTAAAACATATAATGCATATATCTTCTTGGAATAATATTAAAATATTATTCCCAAGGCTTAAGCCCCCTAGGCTCAACACTTAGCCCCTTTTCCACCTTCAGCCCCTAATTCCTTTCCCACTCTGTGGATGCTTAGTCCCCCTTCACTCATTCATCGTGGTCGGTCTACACATGGCAGTGTTTATATTTATTAATTGTTTTTCATGATTACATATACAAAAGCAGGCTCCTGGCCTTCAACACTTAGGCTCCCTGGCCTAACAAACACATAAGCCTAGCTTATAAAAACTTGGCTCACCATCCTATAAAACATAATTACAATTCCTTTCAAAACATGGTTTACAACGGGGCTCGGCCTTGGGAACACTACATATGGAGCCTTAAATTTCTTCTTCATTACTTTAACTCTTTGTTCTAATGGTGTTTGAATTTATGGAGGCTAGTGCAAGAGAAGATATTGGGAACAAAATATTGGTGGTTTCTCTCATTACAATCATGTCTTACAAAAGAAAGAAGATTTTCATTAATTGATGCGGGAATCCATAGCTAAAGAATCTAGGATGAGTAGGCGCAACAACAAAAAAATTATGTATCATAAAAATTATAAGGGTCATGTATACGGATCACGTTCACATTATTCATAAAAAAATACAAGCATAGGCTTTTTTTTGAATATATAAATCCATTTTTTATTGTGGCTATTTATACAGATCATGTTCAAGTTATTTATAAATATTACAATTTAATATTATGGATTTACTGTACATATGTTTTTTTGAAATTAAGTCATACCAATTATATTTTTAAGATATAGGAAACCTGTTAACATTTGAATTTGTTATAGAGTGATATGAATCTTATTTAGTTTGATTTAGAATCTGATCATTTCGTTTTTTCCCTGACTGCCATGATCTAGTTTGACTTAAAGTTTGGTGAACCTGGGACAAAATGACTTGACTTAACTAAATTTATAACTTTTTGTTTGATACCATAAAATAATTACACCATGAAAATATAGGATTGCTTAATCTTGATCTTTAATTTTCACTGAGCTAAACTTGTAACTTTTCATTGAATGCCATGGAACAATTATACCATAAAAGTATATGAAAACCATTGCACCATGAAAATATGTAATTGTAAAATCAAATTCATTTGATCTCTTATAATTAATTATTCTTAGTATACCAAGGATTATAAAAATATATTGTGTTTGGGGTAAACTTGGTTGGTGCTAATGTGAGAGAAATCGATTGGTCGTGCTAAAATAGATACGTGGCTCGTTCTTTCTGTTGGAGACTTCATCTTTAGGTTTTCTATGAGATTGTTCATCTATAATCCTCATGGGATTCAATGACCATATTTCATTTGCATGGATGTACATGTTCTCTTCCCTAACTATCTATGTAACTGTAAGTCTTGTCTATGCTCATGTGTTCTCTTCTTAAAATTTATCTATGTAAGTCTTGTTTATGCCAATATGGCATGCCTTGTTTTCTTCCCTATCTATCTGGCTAGTTGGTTTGGTAGTCTTGTATGGCTTTCTAACCTCTCGGGTGTGCCTATAGGTTTCACACTATCAAATTCTCTTCTAAATTCCGCTAGGGATTCTCTGATCTAGCAAGGTTTCGACTGGGCATTGTGTTAGTAGGTCGAGGCTTGAATCCCTTTATTTCTTTTATTTATTTATTTATTCTCAATCTATGATATTTGTTTTCTACAAGAGTTCTTGTTACTACTTTTTTTTTAAGGTCTGAGAGTGTTGTTAAAGGTGAATCATCTTGGTCACTTCTATGGTATTTTACAATATTGGCATGCTAGTGGTTGTGGTTACTGTGATAGAATGGTGTGTTAGCTGGGAATGGTTTGATATTTAGGTATCTATTTTATTTCTACTATAAGTATCATGGTCAGGGAATTCATCACACTCTCTATTGTTCATCATTTATTTTAAAAAAGTACTTTCTATTGATAAAATGATAATGATACATATATTATTGTAGATGGCTAGAAAGCTTCAACCATCGTTTATCTTAACAAAATATGTTTTGTTCATATTTAAAAAGATAGTATTACATATATGTCCATGGAAAAAATTGACATTTTTCCTCATGCATTTTTCCTGCAACCATCACACTACTTTGAATATACAAGAGAGACTATGTATTATATGAATACAAGAAAATATTAACATGTCATTATAGGGGCAAACATTAGAAATTGTATTCCAAGATGACATAGATCCCACATCACTACTATAATATAATTAAATAATATTTCCTACCACTTTCTCTACTTTAAAGAAGCAATTGATCTGTGTATTAATAGTAAGCACATCAAAGAAGGTGTACATGGAGTTTTATAAGTTTCAACAAGGTAAAATCACACACCTACAACTAGATTAGTTGGTATTTGGTGCTCTCATCCTCTCCAGATAGACTGAACGATGCTCTTTTCCTTGCCAAATGAATCATTCAAGGTCTCCCTGATGTTGTGGATCACTCTGCGGGTCTCCATGTTGCTGCAACGACCTTGTGTAGAGTAGGGTCGATCTCACATGCATATATAATATGAAAACATTTTAGGTGGTTTGGAACACCCAATGAGTTTTGTGTAGTATGTGAGGATGAAAGACCTTATTCTTCAGAAATTGGAGGCTTCATGAGGACTGATGACCTTATTCTTCATAAATCAGAGGAATTTTTGTGTTGTGAGGAGAATAATACAAATATTGCACATCTAAGGCGGGCGGTGTAGGAATCAACACATCTAAAGTGGGCAGTGTAGGAACCAGATAGGAGATGACATTCTGGAAAGAAATATGGGATGGACATGGGATTGATTCCATAAGTTGTGATATGCATTTTTAGAGGATCAATGTCTATTAGAATAAAAATTTGTACTTCGGTTGAAGGTGGTGCGGTGAAGTGGAAAAAGGCGATGGTGGTGGTGCAATGTCATCGAAAAAGGTGGTGAGATTCTTGAACAATGCATAGATCTTCTTGAACAAGGCAGAGGCAGTGAAACAGTTAGCAAGGCTAACAAAATGGTAGGGTTGACAAGATGCTAATGAATACTCTATGGCGTATTAATTAATAAGAAGTCAGATTTCTCAAGCGAGGAGATCAAATCTAATCTAAATTAGATCAAAAAATATTAATGCTAGTCGCCACAATGGAAATAATTCTTTCAAGTTGAAATCCAATAACATGACAGAAAAAATAAATTTTATTTATTTAGTTTAATCTCAATAACAAATTTACCTAAGTTCCATATTGCAAATCACGATTTTTCTTTAGTTAAACATAGAACTAATAGTGGATCAACGCCAAACTCATTGCTATAGTCCCTACCTGGGCAAGGAGTAATAAGGAGATTTATATTTAATCTTATGACAAACATGATGCAACGTCCTCATTAAATGAGGAGTGGGCACCAAGTCTTATTTCACCACAACCAAAGTAGGAAAACCCATTATCAAATATGATATCTTAAGAAACAGAGCTCATAAAGCAAGGAGTTTCATATTTAATCTTAGGATAAAAAGGAGGGGAATAGTATTAAATGAGGAGAAAAAGTCAAGGGTTTTAAGGTTAGAGAAAAACAAATGATGTAGTGGGCCAAATGGTTAAGAATATGTGTTTCCTCCTAAAACCTCACAAGTTCAAATATAGAGGAGATAGGGTATATTATTATTATTTATTTATTTCTTTTAAATTGATCAAAATTATATTATTATTATCTATTTATTAGTTTTAAATTTTTTTTTGAATGTATAAATAGAGTGACTACTTGATGGATTCTACAATCCCAACAACTCAAATTTGTTATTTCAATATTTTCTAGATAAAATCAATTGAAAAATATAAAAAAAAAAAATAGAAGTTTTGAAAATATAAATATACGGATTGTTTGAAATGTTTTTGGAATACCTAGATTCTACAATCCCAACAATTCAAATTTTCTATTTCAATATTTTCTAGATAAAATTAATTGAAACTGTTTCAATATTTTATAGATAAAATGAATTGAAAAAAAAAAAAAA
>ML790467.1:201436-232240 GCA_009831015.1 Picea engelmannii | reverse complement strand
CAGTCATCGCTTTGAAGAATTCATTGTGACATTTTGTGATCATGTTCTAAACCACGGAGAGTATTTTATTTTGTTGTGTCGGACTCCATAGATTTATGACATGCACGATGCCACAACCAAAGAAACAACGAGAACAGGGCTAATAAAGATGCACACAACAACCAATCAAACAAATAACAAACAAATAATAATAATAAAAATTTAGTGATTTTGTATAGATTTATATTAATCAAACAAATAACAAAAAAATAGTGATTTTTTGTAGATTTATATTATCTAATTATGACTAAAAAACCATTTCATAAAACAATTAAACAACATTTCAATATCAACAGTCAAATTTTTATAAAATATTATAATTTTTCAATTTCTTAAAAACCAACCCTACTCCAAGGTTGCAAATACTTTCAAATCATGGTTTTCTATTTGTAGATAATAGAAACAAATACAAAATATAGATACTGGATTCAGATGTTTAAAAAATTGGAAGCATGACTAACCATTGTTTATTTATTTTGAATTGTTACAAGTTCTTCTTTGCTTTGCTTTAGGGTTGCAGGTGGTTCGTTCCGAATAAGTAAAATGATCAAATGTTACTAACGTCGTGCTTTGAAAAAGATAGATTGAAGCCTGTTAGCTGATCTTTTATCAAATTCTTTGGAATTCCAACAATGGCAATGTAATCGTTCTAGCCGTCTTAGCTCAGTTGGTAGAGCACATGGATTTTAACCACGTGGTCATGGGTCTTATTCCCACGGACGGAGCTGGCATCTCTATCAGGTAGGGTACGTACTACATCAAGTGTTGAGGGAAGAATAAGCACCAAGAATGGTTCAGTTGGAAGGAACTTGGTCTTAGGGACGAAGGTGCAGCTACCTTTGGCAAAGATATATGACATGTCTTAGATCAATTTTTGAGGGAAAAAGAAGATATGTTGGTCTAGTTTTTGAATCTAACGGGAGATTATACTCCAAACATAGGCTATAAGGTTTTAGTAGGAAAGGAAGATCATTCACAATGGTGCTGGAAAAAGGTATGGAAATTCAAATGTCTATCCAAGTTATTATTTTTCTTGTAGTTTTTATTAAACAATAAAATTCTAACATGAGATATGCTAAAAAAAAAGAAACACAACAGAGCATGCTTTTCTTTGTTTGTTCAATAAAATTACAAAGGAGTCATCCAAATCAACTATCCCCACTTCGGAAAAGATAACTTGATTTTTCCCTATAACATACCTCCATCCTCAATGGATGGAACCTCTAGGCCAAGTAAGTCAACCTAGGTGTCGAGGTGTGGATTGGAAAAGATTAAGAGATTGAAAAGGTTGGAAATGGTTTTTTGGCCTTTCTTACAGGCATTTATGACCTTATGGCCTTTATCTCTAGGATTTTAACTCTACAACCTTAAGGGTTAAAGGGTCAATCTCCGAGTGGATATACCTTATAAACAACAATAAATCTCCATAATAAAATGTAGGTTGAACAAATGGTAAAGTGTGAATTATTGTGTTAGTTGTGTTCCACATTAGTAAACTTCGTGCACACATACAACAAAACTCTGCAGAAAATAGTGTGTCAGTCTCATTTTAGTGAAGACAAACGTATGTAAATATTTAACATGTCTTTTTATCTTCAAAATTGTAAAAACTATCTTCAAAATTGTGTTCCACATTAATAAACTATGTGCATGCATACACCAAAACTCTAGAGAAAATAGTGTGATAGTCTCATTTTAGTGAAGAAAAACATATGTAGTTATTTTTAAACTTTCCATTTTATCTCAAACTAATCAAATGATAAGGACAGTGCCACTGCAGTGGCACTTGTTTTATGATGTTTTTTTTTCAATATAACACAATTTATCATGCGGCTTCTTACTTTTATTATTGTAATATTTCATCGTTCTCGTTAGTAAGTACTCTAATAAATCAATAATGTACACATACTCTAGTTTACACAATATATTTTGATTATTTTATTTCTTTACTTGTATTTGTATATTCACTTAAGAAAGTTAAAATTCCTTCGTTATTTGAGACATTCATGCTTTAATATACCTTTTTTACCCTTTAAATATATTTCGTTTAGATTGTGATGGTGTATGATACATATTTCTTATGGATATTACTGTATAAGTTAGAATGTTATTCATGTCTCACATCAATTGTGGGTGTGTTGTTATAAGAAAAAATATGTTGGTTGGAATGGATCCTACCTATATGATAATTGAGTTGTTTATGCACTTGTTAGTAACTTGGCATAAGGCATAGGCTACCTACACTTTGGATGGTCCTATTTTTGAATAAATGAAAAGCAAAGAAGAAGAGGTGGTGACATTGCAAGCAAGCCCTCTTAGGACTGTCTGACGTAATATTGCCCTACCTTAGCTTCCTAGAGGGCCAAAAATGATGAAAAACAATTCAAATGTATAAAATAAATTATTGACTTGATGTGAACCGTAACCTTAAAATGAGAAATTTAACCCTAAAAATTCATATTTTTGGGTCAAAAACACAAAATTAACCCCTAAATCAAAAAGTGGTGCCCGCTAGAATCACCAATTTTTTTAGGGTTAAAATTACATTTGTTTGTGGAGTGGTAGGTATAGGGAGGGGGGTGGTTCTTTTAAACTAACGGGTATTTTGAACTTAACTATGCTTAGGGGATAGGCATATCATGTAACACCTAGTTGAAGCTATGGCCATGTATGAAGCTCTGCTTATCCTTAAGATAATGGGGATCAATGATCTTATTGCAATTGGGGACTTCTTTATAATAATTCACCAAATAAAAAATCACTCAACTTCACAAGACTATTATTTCCATATAGATTCTAAGAACTCAAGGTGGTGAAATATTTTAGTGCTATCAATTTTTTTCAAGTGCTCCAATCCCAAAATAGTGAGGCAAATGCTATGGAAAATAATGGAATCTTGTTAAATTTCAAAATGTTGTCCAAAAATGGGGGGGGGGGGCACGTTAATCCTAGTATAGTCTATTGATAAGCATAAAGAGCTAGAAAATTAACACTAAATCCAAGTAGGAAAGATTTGTGAGTAGGAACCTTGCACTTCCAATGACTTTTTATTTTTTTCTTCAATAGAACCCTATAGTTAAATTTGGATACAATTTTTTTTACCATAGTTCCAAAAGTTACCGATGAATGAAAATTTGAGCCCCAAATCCATAGCTATGGTTGATTCCTCTTGAGATAGAGCCTTGTATTGAGCTATCTAGTTACAATTTTAACTTGAAGAACTCCTTTTACTAGTAAATTTATTGTGGAGAAGACCTATCGAGCCAAAGGATGAAGCATAAACCTAAACAAGAAGACCATCATTCAACTTGTCTTCATTGATTTGTGAGGTGGACCATCTGCAAGTTTGAGAGAGATATGGGAATGAATGTTAACTACAGAATTTGGATATGGATATTGGTAAGAGCTGAGAGTCAGTGAGTAAACTTATGTATTTCTGGAACAAGCGAGCCAAGAACTAAAGCTAGAGACATAACCAAAGTTGAATCCAATAGCCAGAGCCATGAGATAGAGAAACAACTAGATTCAAAGTTGTAGCCAGAAGAAAGAGTCAGAGCCATGTTTTAGAGAATCTAATAGAAGGCATATTTATCTAGATTGGTTTCCTCTAATATTTTGGAGACCAAAAAGCCTCTCAATGTGGAGGTGTGATATGAAATAGATTTGAACAAAAAAATGGTTGTAAGACTCAGTACCAAAAATATAATTTGATGATTAATGAAGGTTAGATAAAATATGAAATCCAATGTAAATGTAAAAGAAAAAAAAAAAAAAGAGCAAAACAAAGAAATAAATGAAAAAAGAAAAATCAAATAGGAGAGAAATGATTAAGGAATGAGAAATGAATGTTCACACCCTTTGGCCTTCCCATTACCCCAACTCCCCCTGTTTTTTCCTGTACTTTCACTCTTAAATGAATTTTGTTGGTCAAGAGAGGAGGATGCATAGAGAGAGTGATAGGTTGCATTGTACTAGAGATTGTTGAAATAGACTAAGCAACCATGTGATGTTGGTTTTCCCACTTGGATTTCCAAGCTAAACACTAAGTTCTTTTGTTGCGAATATCTCTAATTTTTATGTTATTTTTTTATTATCTAGTATGTGTTTAAATGAAGTTTCTTTATATTTAAATTGGTGCATGTGTTGTTTAATGGGTTGAGAATTCTTCAACATCGATAGTTTTGAGGACTTTCTTCATAGTTGTTGTCTCCATGAGCAAGAGAATAATCCAAAAAGATACAAAACCTCCACCATTGGATTCCCAACCAGTCTGAAAGATGTATGGATTTCATTCTAGATTCATTGTAATAGTTTAGGGGGTTTCTAAATCCGTTTTCTTTGGTTGTTTTATGTATTTATGTTTCCTACAAGTTGTAAATATTATCCCAAAACCATAGGCCCTCTTCTCTAAGTAAATTTCTTCTTGTCGGGCATATTCTTCATTCCACAAGATTCAATTCTTCCTCAAGTCATTTTTTCCTTAGCTAGGAATTTTCTCTCACCCACAAGTTGTACAACCATTTAATTGTAGAGTATATGGTCGTACATGACCACACACAATCATAGGAGGCCATTTGGTTGTTGGGTGTTCAATACATTGGTCCCTTAATTCTCTGGTGGGTGATTTCATTAGAGAGAAATCCATAGCCAAACCGGCCTTCTATCCCATTATTTTTGGAATCAAAGTTTCTATCCTATGATTAATAATATGTTGGAAGATTGGTTGTTGTCATTGATGTCAACCCTAGTCATGGGTTTTGGACCACAAGATTGATAAAGGTATTTGGACATGAAGGACAATGCACATGCATATACAACACCCATGAATGGATAGTATACATCATGTTGTTTCCGGTGGTATGTGGCACATCACGTGGATCCTCATGGTTGAGGAGAAATGAATTTTTGAATATGACAAAGTGAATTGAAGAAGGAAGTACATGTAGGCCCTGAAGATAATTAAAGAAACGAATTACCAAATAAGAAAGTGTCAGGTCGACCCTAATGTTAAAAGGAAGTGACATAAATGGTATAAATAAACTTTATTATACATTCATTTGATACAAGTCAAATTTCAGAGGAAATAAGAAGAAAAGAAGGCCAGATTTCAAGGGAGGATGAAGTCTTTTGGTGATTTATTCTAAGGTATGTTATTTTCAGGTCATCTTACCATTTTTGCTATAATTTTTTTTCTAGAATGATTCAGATGGTTAAATTTCTATGGTATTGAGAAGACATATCAAGGTACCTCTGGTAAAAATTTCATCTCTTGATTCTCTATAATTATGGAGATACACTCTGTGGAAGATAAGGTTTGTGACCAGACCTGAAGCTATCCAATAAATAGGTGTTCCGGGTAAAATAGTCATAACTTATTCATCGAGAGTCCAAATGAAGTGGGACAAATTTCATTGGAAATAGTATGGATTGTAGTTTCTTGTGTGCGATTTTTAGAATCGGATGTTAATTATTGAGCGTGGGGCATTCTGTGCAAGTTCACTCTCCTGAATAGATCATAATTGAATAAAGTCTACCATTCTTTCTATAACCTCTTTTTGGGGAGGATTCAAGGAGTGAAAATTGGAGGAGTTTCAGAGAATACATTGAGTAATATTATCTACAAGATCAGAGTATTCCAAGAATTGAAGAATTGCATAAATTGAAGAAGTCTCAGGAAGCATTATCAGGTTCTATGTGATGATTGGTTGATGGTGATGGTTTAATGTAAATTTTTATTATCTCTCATATATTCTTGGGTGGAAGGAAGGGGCAAGGATGGAGAGTTCAACTCTTTCTTGATATTGGAGGATTGTATCTTCCTCTTGGAGGTTTATCCCTCCCTTTACATTTGGAAGTTGTAGCTACCTTTGGAAGTCATTACTTCCCTTGAACAATAACTATTGATTATTTCTCATATATTGTGCATGGTGTATTGTGGTGTATTGGTGTAAATCTTATACTATTGGTCATTTCTCATTGGATATAGTTGAATGGTTTAAGTATAATTTGAAAAAGGTTTTAAACTGTACTTGATACTGATTCACCCCCCTCTCAGTATCAACATAATATTCAATTACTAGCCCACAATTCAATACATATAATTAACAAACTCCTTTCCATAGAAAGTTGTTTGTTGAGTCTCTAGAGGTGAAACCTCTAGAAGTTGGGTGTTGGATGAGACTTATTGAGCTTGGGATCATTTTTTTTTTAAGGAGAAACCATTGGAGTGAAGCATAGAAAAAGAAAAACAAGGATGGAATAAATATTGTGATTGTCATCTATATGCATTGAAATCTCTTCCCAATACTAAATCGATGGTATCTATTTTGTGTTTGAGTGTTATGTAAATGCTCTAAAATAAATAATGTTACCTATAGTCATGTATTTTACTAAGAGTGGCAACTATATATATAATCAATTTAAGTGTTCTATTTTCTCAATCAAATTGAGTTAATAAAAACATAGCTACAACACTAGTTTCAATTGAAGGAATGAACACAACTAGCAAATGGAATTTTAGTGATGTATATAATCATTTAAATAATCAAATTTTATATTCATCTAACTATTGATTTTGTTCATTGGAATTTTTAACCAAGTATTAAAACTAGTTAACAAACAAAAATTGAAGGGGCATGGTCTCGACCTATATGTAATTGCAGAGTATGTTATTTGGAATATTTTACAGTTTTTTTCAAGGTCGATTTGATGAAAAAAAATTCACTTGAAGAGATTGATAATCGTTGACTTTTTCAACACAATGAGTAGAGCAATCTCATAAAACCAATCTAAAAAATATATTCAATTGTGTTGCAGAGAATTTGTAGTCATAATTGCACTAAGCTTAGAATCCTTGAAGGTCAATTATGAAACTAGAGCACTTGACATCACAAAAATTTAGAAACCTAATTGCCCTTTTGTTGCTAACTAGTTTGTGTATGTAGGTTACAGTAGAAAATAGTGGGTCATTCAAAGAACAAATAACTTTGTACATGGAGAGAAACATAGATCAAAAGTTATTTTCACAAGATATTTGTGTTGGTGAAGTGAGTGGGTTGTAAGTCCCTCATTTATGGATCAAGTTTGCATTTCAAAGAGTGAAATGATTGAAGTGGTAGTTATTTTAGTGATTCAACAAAAAAGAAAATGAACTATTCATTTCAAGTGAAATATGTTGTAGTTAATTCAATCTCAAGATTGACAATAACACATTGTTCAATTTGGGTTTTGGAAAAATTGAAGTAGAACTTATGATAGTCAATGATTGAAAAGGATGATGACATATTCAATTCAAGTGAAATATATGTAGTAATTTCAATATCAATATTGTCAATAACAAATTGTTCAATTTGAGTAGTGGAATGACTAAAACTTGGAAGTTATTATAGTCATTCATCAAAAAATATGTTGAACTATTCAATTCAAGTGAAATTTATTGTAGTCAATTCAATGTCAAGATTGTTGATAATAAATTGTTCAATTCCAATAGTGGATCAATGGATGTGGAATTTATAGTAGCCATTCGTCAAAACAGATTTGTCCATAAACATGAACATATGTTATATCTTAAGTTCCTTTAACTTGTATAACTCTTGAAAAGGAATCAATGTTTGTTATAACTAGAAGTTAAAATATCAAGGTTATAGGACATATGTATCTCAAATTATGTTTCTTGAATTGCAGAAGACTTGAAACCATAGTAGTAAGATTCAAATACAAATACAAATCTAACCATGATTAGGTTTGGAAAAAACATGGAATGAAAAAATCCCACTATAACTCCAACATAAAAGTACTATATGTTGTCTATACATGTATCATGGGGTCATATATTACTTCTTATAATCTAAATTATATATATAACTCTATTACAAGTGTGTGGTTGAGACACCAACACTTGGTTTTCTTAATGTTTGTTATATTGATTAGAGTAAATTTGGGGTCTAAAATAATCCTCCTAAGGAAAATAGTAAAATAGTAAAATCATATGCCATGTCACACTAAGAGGTGTTATCTAGTGAAGGTTAATCCACATTCTCTCATTAATGATAGTTTCTAAGTAAGTTGGGTTAGTATAAAGTTATGAGACGCGGCTTAAAAATAATAACGAAAATTTTATATCCTCCCTTCACACACAATAAATGATGTGTGTGTGTGTGTGTGTGTGTTAAAGGTGGCCAAAAATGGAAAAATACTATAGGGTAATCTGATATGCTCTTTCATAAAGTTTCGTCCATGACACCATCAATTTTTTTCTATCATCTTAAACTTTCATTCCAAGAGAGCTACAACTTACAAAATATTGAGGGTTGGTTATTATTGGCCCACTTTGTTTTATGACACAAATGTGATGGTTATTGAATGCCCTAAATACCATATATTTGCAGGGAAACAAATCTTTTTCCCTTTCCACTCAGACCTATTAAAGGTGGAAGCACCTTTTCAACAGTGGGGATTAGACTTCATTGGGGAAATAAATCCAATTTCTAGTGGTAAGCACAAATGGATACTGAAAACAATATAGTATTTCATAAAATGGGTTAAGACTATTCCTACAAAGGCTTCCACTGATTTAGTTATCATAAAATTCCTCGAAGAGAATATTTTGACTAGATTTGGTTGTCCTAGGAAGATCATCACTGAAAATGCACATGCATTCAAATCTTCCAAGCTGCTACAATTTTTTCAAGACTACAATATTGAACTTGGACACTCAACTTCATATTACCCACAAGGAAATGGCTTGGTAGAGTCATCAAATAAAATTCTAATTAGAATCATCAAGAAGATGCTATCACAGAACAAGAAAACATGGGATTCTCATCTCAAGTACACTTTGTGGGATGATAGGATAAGTACAAAAAGATCCATTGGTACCTCTCCTTTTCAATTGGTATATGGGACACATGTTGTTTTCCCCATTTATCTAGGTTTGGTAGAGATGAAATTACTACATGATGAAGAGGAAGAACCAAATAATGTAAAAAGAAGAATACATCAACTCATAGAGGTTCAAAAAAAGAGAGAATTTGTATTGGTTAAATCACAAGAACATCAAGAGTGGATGAAGAAGATATTTGACAAGAGAGATAAGGAAATAAATTTTACTATTGGAGATCTGGTTTTAAATTGGGATGCAAGAAGAGAGGCCAAAGGAAAACATACCTTTGGATGGGACCTTTTCAAATTACCCCAGTCTGGGACAACAACACTTATGAGCTAGCCTATTTTGATGGTGATGCATTGTGAGCTCCTGTCAATGGGAGGCTTCTCAAGCACTTTTTTCGATACCGATCTCTAAGTGTATTCTACTTGTACAATATCAATTTTGTTTTGTTTCTTTAATTTTTCTGTTAATTCAATTTGTGTCAAATGTTATGTAATTTCAATTTATGTTCAAAGAAATTTAGACTATTATGTAAGATGTTGAGCATGGAGGATGATTTTTCCTTTAATAGAAGAAAATAAGTATTACATGTTTTAATCTCAGACTCCATAACTCACTGGATAAGGTGACCAGTCTACTATTCTCAGCACATCACAGGGATCTGTTGTCCTCATTGGAGCCAATGTTAGTACAAGGGTAATTTTTTTGTTGGCACTATGTATTCAGGGACAATCACTGTGCTAGAACTTGTTTTAAAAAGAGAAGAGACTACATGGGGTCTGATAAATGGAAAAAACATGCCTTAACAGTGATCAATTTGAAAGAAAAAGGGCTTTAAAATGAGAAAACATGTCTTAATTCTGCAAAAGGTGTTTAACCTTAGCCACTAGGGGTTTAAAATACATGTAAATGGGTCATATGCTAGCATGAGAGATTACACCAGTGACCAAGGGATAAAGTTAAATATTTCAATGCACGTCATTAAAGGAACGTGATCAACGGTCCAGAGAAGAACACATATCATCTCTCCAGATCTATGACGGATAACACATATCACATTCATAACTTGCCTAACCTTTAATGATACTTGGGATGCAAAGAGTGGTTTGGGGACATAATACATGGTTTTTATTCATTGGCTTCACATCACTTGTGACCATGAAGAAACCACTCACTTGGGCATGTGATACCACCTATGGTATCATGAAAACCATGTTGTTGCATGTTTATTCAATGCTTGGTTGGATGACGGCGTGGACCACTCATGAACACCCGAGCTTACACCTGGACATGATGTGGTTGGATACACAACAAAAAGATAATGCATAGTCATGTTGTTCTACACAATCACTCTGAGAAGGATATTGCTAACTAGGAAACACATGTCCTAAACATACAACATCTAGCTTGACATAGGTACCACATAGGAAACCACATGACCAATCTTTACCTACCATATGTTGGCATACCTTAATGACATCATTAATAACTTCATCTAAATTTTCGCACGTTTCTCCAATTTTAAGCGACAACCGATGTGAAGGGTATGAGTCTCTTCAAATCATTCGAAAAAGTATCATGCCATATTCTAACAGATTTTACTACGTGGGAAGAATGTCAAAGGGTTAGAGTATCATCTGACATGATTGATAAATATTATCTAAAGGTAATCATTGATAATAATTACATGCTCAAATACGACTGGAGGATATTGAGATCATTGTCCATGTCTTTCATGTTAAAGTATCTAATCTCAAGTACTATTGTCAGATTTAACAATTTATTGGTTATGTCAGCAATATCTCCCGCCACACATTGAAATTCTACAAGAATAGGCCACATAACCAATTACAACCATATGCAAGCACCTTCTACTCATTGGATGCTTCTTTCTAAGCTCTGCTTTGATGGATAATGATCCACGTGAAGGGGTTTTCTCACTGGGTAAACAACAGACTTCCACCTCTCAGCCCTTCCTTTAAGCTTCTGCGATGTTGTAATGTTAGACTCAACCTCGAGGGCAACATCTTGCATTAAAGCAAGCGTGGTTGATTGTCTTTCTCTAAGGATAAGACAAAACTCTGAATCAAAGATAGTAGAGAAGGTGATCTTTGTCGATGCATCGCTTGGTTTAATCTCTGCAGGGATCTTACCAAACATTTTATTAAATCTCTTGATGAAGTCTGAGACTGACTCTCCGTCTTCTCTCTTCAAATTTCCAAACTCAGAAATGTAATATAACAGATCTCTTCGTTCTCCCCAGTGTTTCAAGAATACCTCATCTAATTGTTCAATACCAGTGATCGAATTTGCTGGTAGCTCTTTGAACCACTTTCGGGCTTGGCCATCCAAACTCTGAACAAAAACTCTAGTCCACACATCTTCTTCTGAAATATTAATGTTTTCTGCATAAGCATAGAAAGCTTCAATATGTTCTTCAGCAGTATACTCCCCTACTCCTGTAAACTTTGGCATATATTTCTGATAGTCACCTGTTGGCATGGCAGACAAGGGATTTGTCAATACAAGTGGGGCATATCTGTTTGCCAAGATTTGTTCCATTGTGGTCAAAGGGGCAGCCATGACAGTCTTGGTGATTGATACAGACGAGGAACTTGTGGGAGATGATGGAGGAGATGAGCTGCCTGAGTTAGAATAGAATGGTTGTCTCACTTCGTCTTGAGCAGAAGGTTCAGAAATCGGTGAAAAATAAGAGGCTTTATAAAATTGACCAAGCAACATCGCTAAATTCTCTTCACCCTTAGAGAACAGATCATGGAGAATTTCTTCAAGAACAGGCATATTGGTGTGAGTGTATAAGACACCTTTCGAAGGTTTGATGGGTGATGAATCAAAATAATATGAAGAAGAATTTTCTTTCTGTTTGGAGGATTCTGTATTCAATTCTTTTGGATGGGATGAAATGTCAATCTCAAGAACAGAATCAGTAATATTAGAAGAAAATGAAGGTTCTTCTACCTTAGAAACTTGAGATGAATTGTCAATTTCCTGAGAATTTTGAGTTTCAACAGGGGATTCAACCAAAGGCTTTTTAGATATGGAAGGATGAGTATCAGTTTGAATACCTGAATCAACTGCCCTTGCAGATCCGAAAGCCTGTCTTTGAAAATATTTTCCCTTACTGATGATCTTCTCGAGATCAGGAACTGGTGTTGTCAATGGGCCTTCTTGGTTCGCCCTGGTGTGAGCTCTTTTTGGAGCCACTTCGTTTCAATGGAGTCGCCAGATAGAAAATGTACAACCTGATAGTGTCTACTTCTTGTCTATCATCAAGAACTAGATCTATGTCGTCTCCCAGATAAGTTGAGCTTCGATCTCCTCTCCCCGGCAACGGCGCCAATTTGTTATCACTCCAGGAAACTCTCCTACGTTGTAAGTCAGAGATGCCTAGTAACTAACTCTTTTTGGGAAATATTTTCTTAATAATTGATGTGGTTTTTTGGATCAAGATGAATAGCTAGGGACTGGACTGTGTATTTAAGACTGTCTATAAATATCAAATATCACAAGGCCTTCTAGGAATGCAATCAGACAAGGTTTGATTAAATGGAAGAGAAGATAGCTATTGAACCAGATTATACTCATATAAAACAAGCACAATGGGTTTAAGAACTAAGGAAATAACTTATGATTCTTAACTTAATCAATCAGCTAGTGAGATGACAGTCACATGTAAATTGAATAAGTGCCAATAAAGAAATCATTCACTCATAAGATATCAAAGAATAGAAAAGAAAAAGTCTGACAACACAACTGAAGGAAGCTTGCAATGTTTCATATATTAAGAATAAGTCTCTTGGTTACAGTAGCAGCATGTAGAACCCAAAATCGAACCCTTGGTTCATCTTCTATCCTAAGCTTTATAGCATTACAAAGTAGTTATGGGATCCTAAAAACAAGGATCAGATATACTAAAAATAGTAACTCAAAATTCAGTTGCAAAAGAAGTGGGATGCTTCCCCAAAATGAGGCCAATCCCAGATTTCTCTCTGTTGATTGTTGGTGTAGTGTAGAACAGCCTCCCAAGGCTAAATGATGACTCTCAAATAGAGACCAAGTCGAATTTGTTGATGTGGAAAGGTGTCCTAATTTCCTGTCTTAATTAAAGATGTCCAAAAACCTTTGAAACATCTCCTTTCTCCACAATTTGTCAAAAATAACTGTTGGGCTAGACTTGATAATTCATTAGACGTTCATTCGAAAAGATGTCAAATCTGTTCATCTCAAAAATCTTTGATCTGTGTAAAAAACTCGTTCATTCTGGACATAACAAGCTTTCGGTGGTTAACTAGGAAAGCTTCTGGGTGATTCATCTACCGAAAGCACTGCTTTCGGTGGTTAATGAACAGTCATCCTATTCGCCTAAACCACCGAAAGTTAAACTTCGAAGAAATTTCAAAATTGCAAAAATGTTTACCCTGGGTCCTCTTTAATGCTCAAGATTTCTTAGATGTTGCAGCCCTAATTCGTGCAAACCTATGAACTTCTGCTAGATGTATAGGGAGATCTGGTGTATCCATTATGGTCGTGGCTAAATTAGCCAAAGTGTCTAACCCAGTTTGCTCCTCTTCTAGTGATTTAAATTATTTTAACTTGAGCCTCAAAATCCTGAGCTGCCTGTATAGTTTCATATTTTATCTGATCAAAACTCTGTTTCTATCTTTGATTTTGTCATGTTTTTCTTTAAGAGTTTGATTCATTTTGGACAGTTCTGCATTTCTGTTTGTGAGATCTGTGTTGCCTTTTTTGATCACCCTCTCTAGAACTTCCATCTCATAAATCTGTTGTAGGAGCTTGTTGATTTTCTGTGTTCTACCTTTCTTAGGCCTGTTTGAGGAGGCTTCTGCTTTTGGTTGCCTATGGGTCTCTGGAGGACTTGATGAAGGTAGATTTGAATGAAAATATGCATCCTATTTGATCTGCAGGTTATCCTGTGTCTATGCCACCCCCTGCTCTGATTCAGACTCACTATAAGGTAGATTGAGAAGGTTTTTTCCTGTGACAGGGTTTTTAGATTGTTTATCTTCAAACTGTAATTTCCTCTTGATTCCTTCCTTCTTGCTAGGGGATGCTTTTGTAGGATCTCTGGGTATTGAGATTCCTTTCCTTTTCCTGTGGCTACTCTTGGGAGTAGGATCTTTTTTGCCTCTAGCTTTCTTAGTTTATGCCTCTGGTGGTCTTTATGTCTGAAATTCATTCCAAAACAAAAAGAAACCCCACTCAATTTGTTTCCTCTGCAAATCTTCTCTCACAAGAAGAGTAATCAGCCCTTGATGTGATAATCTGTTGCTAACCTTAGCAGGATGGGCTTTCACTTGTCTTGCCATCTTTGTCAGGGTTTTGTGAAAGAAGTAAGGCAGGTTTATCAGTCCTCTTCCTGTGAAATGATTCCAAAGTTTAAAATGGTAATACATTACCTTGTTGTAGTGCCCCTCACAAGTGATATACACCAAAATTTCCTTCAATAGGGACTGCCACTTTGGTTCCAGATAGGACATGGGAATATCCTTCTTCCAGGTCAAAGCTTTATGCACTGGTAACAAATATGACCTGAATTCGACATTTGATGGTGAGGTGGTTTTAAACCAATAGTCCCCTGTTCTGGATAACCCTGTGTACTTAGAAATGGTTGCTTCATCGATGATAATCTCCTCCCTGCCTATGTTAGCAATCCTTCCATCATAGGAGAGAGAAAAAGTTTCGGCCACCTGTTGGTGAAATGTTGTCAATTTCTCACAGTATGCAAAAACCCCAGTCTGTCTGAAACACTCTGCCACCTCCGGATGAGCTTCCAAATACCAAATTCCATCCACCTCGGATCTCAAAGCAGGACTTGCTTTCGACATGGGTCGATGTTGACAGTGCCTGAAACTGAAAACCTGACTAGGCTTACTTGACTCGAGAGTGCTTGCTGGACTTAATGACACTTCGACAAACCTCAAAGAAAGCGGGATCAGGATTCTTGAAAATACGATTTACTGATGAAATCGCGAGCTTATGGTTATCTTCATCTATGTCCAGGATTCATAATGACTCATCATGGTTTCAGATGCAGGAATGACCAGATCATGATGACTAGTGTACTTGCAACTAAAATGGAGGGTAGCTTCGTGCAATCATACCTGCCAATCACCGCCCTGTGTGGATTTGAAATGACCAATGCGGTTGATAATACATAGGGGTTTCAAACCTTTCGGATGGATGCCATGAACGTGCATCATCTCCCGCATGGCAAACTTTTGGCGGTTGTGTTTCTAATCATTGCGCCAATTTTGACAGCTGGCTCGTGCGAAAGCACGTGCTTTCATTTTTCCCGTTCAAACACTTTCGGTGGTTACTTTCCTTTTGCTTCGACCCCTTAACTACCGAAAATGAAGACTTTCGGTGGTTAGTGAGCACATTGGAGGCTCGCCTAAACCACCGAAACCTAATATTTTGCCTTTTTCTTGACCGAACCAAAATCAACATTTATTTTGAGCTTGTTTTCAAAATACATACTCTCTAACCTACTTACACAAATTTAGAAATTAAATTTAGATCACAACCTATCACCTAAAAAAGCAAATAAAATCCACCAATTTATTTGAGGAGATAACACTGGCTCCTATTGGGGATGAACACCTCCCTGTGAGGTTTCAAGAACCATAGAATCAATGCCTTTCCTGAAAAAGAACCTAAAAACTAAACTATTTTCTATTGTTTCCATTGGGCATGGAGTTATTCAAAAATAAAAACTAAGACTAACATTACAATGTCTAGGCTTCACAGCCTTAGACGAAATAGAGTTTTAAAAATCGCTCGTTTACCGGGCCACTGAACATTTCTTCACCTTCCAGATTCTGCAGGATGAAAGTGTTGTTGTTTTGCACCTGAGTAATCATAAAAGGTCCTGTCCACAAGGAATCGAACTTGCTATGCTTTCCTTTGTCCTGCCTAAGAGCATCCCATTTTAGAACCTAGTCACCGATCTGAAAACTGTCCACCTTCTCCTTTCTGTCAAAAGTCTTTTTGATCTTCTTCTGATGAGCTTCTGATCTGTCTACTAATTGTTCGCGAGCTTGTTGCAGTTCCACCAAGTCAAGAATCCTTCTTATCATGTCATTTGTCTCAGTCTTCTCTTCCTGAAAGAACTTAGCCACAGGCAAAACTAACTGAACAGGAAAAATAGCATCAGTCCCATAAACCAACTTGAATGGGGAAGTTCCTATGGATTTTTTAATAGTTACTCTGCCTACCCACAGAGCAAATTTCAGTTTGGAATCCCAATTCTTTTTATTTTCCTCTAACAGTTTTCTTATGATTTTGATCAATCTCTTATTTGATGATTCATCCAAGCCATTAGCTTGAGGATAGTAGGGAGTCGAGTGTACAAGATGGATGCCCATTGATTCACACATGTCTACCAATGCTTCTACTTTAAATGTTGCTGCATTATCTGCCACCAGCCTCTTGGAACAACCAAATCTGCTCAAAATATTTTCATAGAGAAACTTCATGACTACCTAGTGTGTAGCATTCCGGGTGGGGATCACCTCTATCCACTTTGTGAAATAATCTGTGGCTACCAAAATCCACTTGTGCTGACCACTGGATGAAGGATTTATCTCACCTATAAAATCTAAACCCCACTGTTGAAAAGGGCCATTCACCACTATAGGTCTCAGGGGTAAAGATTTTAGCTATTGTTTACCAATAAATCTTTGGCATTTGTTGCAAGATTTGAAAAATGCGCACACATCTGAGAAGAGGAAAGGCCAATAATATCTATCCCTTAGGATCTTATGGGCAGTAGTCTTCCAGTAATGATGATCGCCGTAAACGACTGAATGAAACTGATGTGTTACTTTGACAGACTCTTCTTTATCTAAACACATGAGAAGCAAACCAGCAGGGTCTCTCCAATATAACAGATTATTATAAATGCAGAATTTGATAGCTCTGAGCTTAAGAGATCGAGCTTGAGTCAAACTGATTTCATGAGGAACTTCAAGATTTTGTAGAAAATGTATGATGCCAGAATACCATTCACAGGAAGACAAGTGCTCTGCCACTTGCTGACTGTTATGCTACCCTTCTGCTGCCAACTCTGTCTGTAAATTTTCTGAACTTCCTCCTATGAAATTAATATCCAGCAGCTTATGATTTTCCTCTGTTAAAAGCTTGGCAAGGCCCTGGCCTTTTACCAGTTTGGTGAGCTTTACTTCAATATTGAACTCAATCATCTTTGCAATCCATCTGGATCTCTTTCCGGCAATATCCAACTGAGTCAAAACATCTTTTACAGAAGATGAAGGAACATATGCGATGACCTTTGAGTGAATAATATAAATTCTGAATGATTTTAAATATTTTATGAGAGCGTAATCTTGTTTCTCGATAGGGTCATACCTTAGTTCAACATCCCTGAGTGTTTTACTGAAGAAATCCACATGATGATCAAAGTTGTCATCGTCTTTATGAAGCAGGACCGTTGCCACTGTGTCGTAAGAAGCAAATGAAAAGACATAGAAAGTCTTACTATAATCTGGGCTGATCAAAATTGGTAATTCGATGATCGCTTGCTTGATATCCCGAAAAGAGTTTCTCGCGTTGTCTGTCCATTTTATCTCAGACCCTTTTTTCAGCATGCATGTTATGTGTTTGACTAATTCATCAAAATTGGGCACAAACCTTCTAACAAAATTTATCTTACCGAGCAGTGACTGAATGTCCTTTTTTGACCTCGGCAAGGACAGCTTTTGAATTGCCTCCACTCATGCTGGATCAATCATTACACCTTCTGCTGAGACGATGTGGCCTAAGAGCTTACCCTTCCTTAGAGCAAACTGGGATTTCTTGGGATTCAATGAGATCCCGAACTGTCTGCATTTTAAGAACACTCTTTTCAGATGTTTCAGATGCTCCTCATGGCTGCTGGAATATATTGTAATATCATCAAGGTATATGAGGAAAAACTTGTTCTTTTCTCCCACAAAGTCTATATCCATGGCCCTTTGGAATGTGGCCCCGACATTCATTAACCCAAAGGGCATCTTGTCATACATAAAGATACCCCAGGGAGTGGTAAATGCAGTCTTCTCCTGGTCATCAGGGTGGACAAAAATCTGATTGTAACTAGAAAAACCATCAAGAAAAGACATGACCTTAGCCCCTGAAATCCTCTGCAACAAGTGTTCCATCTTAGGAAGAGGATAATTGTCCTTCTTAGAGCATTTGTTTAAGTTTCTGAAATCTACACACAATCTGACCTCGCCATCTTTCTTCCTTACTATCACCATATTGGCAATCCATTTGGAGTATATCAAGGGAATTATGATCTTGGCATCTAGGAGTTTTTTAATTTCTCTCTCAATCACTAGCAGCAGAAGAGGGCTGATAGGTCTGAGCTTTTGCTTGAAAGGAATGGTGTCTTTTTCAAGAGGTATCTTATGTTGAATAATATCGGGATCATAAGTCTTTAAATCACTATATTTCCAAGAAAAAACATCAGAAAATTCCTTCAAAAAACTGCAGTATTTGGATTTCTCATCAGAAGACAACTCGGAAGACAAATTTATAAGTTTAGGTTGGATTTTACCTCTTATTTTGTGCTCGTGAACAGCTGGATCTTTCTCCTTTTTGTCTAGCTTGTAAGGAACATCATTCTGATCAAAGAGCCTTTCCAAGGGTACCAAACCTCGAGGTATATAATTGTTTGGTAGCTGAACAATATCATGCTGGCCCAATTTTTTCTGTAGCTCAGGTTCATGTGATTCTTCTTCATTTAGATTCTGCTGGTCAATATGCAAATCAAAAAATTCGTCTACCACTTGGAGAAATCTGTTGACTTCGTCATCATCCTCAAAAACTTTCCAATATTTGATATTGTCAGGTAAGGATGGTCGATATTTTACTTGAATCTCATAACTGAGCTTAGGGGGTATGGGCGGAATGAATGTGCTGGCTGAAACAGTGAGCTGATTCATATCCCTTGGTATATATGAAATTTCAAAAACAGAAAAAGAATCACGCAGCTTCCATACCTCGTCCCTGTAAGCCTTTAATCTGACATGCTTAGCTTGAAAGGTGTTGTTTACCTGTTGTATGATGAGGTCTGCATCTCCCAATACCTTCAAACCTTTTATCCCCATCTCTTTGGCTGAATTTAATCCCAACAGTAGAGCCTCATACTTTGCTATGTTGTTAGTAGTTCTGAAGTCGAGCTTGAAAGACAAAGATATGGTCTCCTTTGAAGGAGAGATCATAACTACTCCAGCACCTGCTAAATCCTTAGTGCTGACCCCATCAAAGTACATAGTCCAGACTGAAATGTCTTCACTTTCAGACTGTTGTTTAATAGGCTTCACTAGCTACATAGGAGTTGATTGACCATCATCAATCTGAAGGATGCATGAACCAAAATCTGTATCCACGGCATAGATAGGATGATTGACGGAATTCTTTCCATTGCTGATGATGTAAGCAAGCTAGTTTTCCCTGTAAAGTCTTTTTAGCTCCCCCCCAAACACCAGAATCGTAGCATATGACAGATCCATCTGCAATGTACCTCCTAATCTTTTTCCCCATGAACGAGACAAAAGAAGCCCAAACTTAGGTGGAATATCAGCAACTACCATGTCCATAACCATGCTCCTCATTGGTAATTGAGCAAGGTTAATAACCATGTCTTTGATGAGGCCGAGACATCTGACCTTTCTAGAATCAAAGGAGAAAATATATTGATATGGTTTGGTGACTTCGAGACCAAGTTCATCCATCACCGCCTTTGGCATAAGGTTATGTGATGCCCTAGAATCAAGCAAACAATTGTGAAGTATTTTGTCATGGACATTTAGGGATATGTAAAATGGTGGACAAGAATCGTCACGGTCTTCTATCATGTGCCCTATGGTCACTTTAGGATTATCATCTTGTAGGTTCATGAAATCATCTGATGGAGAGGTCTTAGGCTCAAGAGACTTTAAGATGGTTTCTTTAAAGATTTCATTCTTCATGAGTTCAGTTAAAGGCATATGTATCTTAAATTTTTGAATTTCTGATTCAAAATTGAAAGAGAAAGATGATCTGTCTGAAACCTTTACCTCACTGGAAGGAGCTTTGAGACTGACTTGCACCCTGATTGGGGGCTGCGTTTGTTTCTTCTGTTGTTTTGCTGCAGGGGGGGTCTATTTTTTAGGAGCGGGAGGCTGCTTGGCAACGACCTCTTTACTCTTCACAGGAGCAGTATCTTCCTTGTTCTTCACAGGAGCAACAATGGGTGTTTTTGGACCAGCATTCTTAGATCTTAAGTTGTAGCCTTTCTAATCATCTGTCAAGTAGACAACTCCTTCCACACTTGCTTCCTGAATTTTCTAATCCATAAGGGCTTCTTCATAGTCTACCTGTGTCAAAAATGAAGACTCGTTCTCATCACCAAAACAGTTTATTTCATCTGCATCTTCGACTTCATCATGAGATGACGGTTGTTATTCATCTAATATTGCATTTTGAAGAGGCGGTCTGATCCTTTGATAATCAGCTGCATTCCAGTCTCTTTGAAGGATCTAGACTTGTGGATTATTCCTTCTATAAGGGAAATCATTTGGATTTCTCAGGGCAAAAGCGTTTGGCTCTTTTTCCCTTGCTGGTTGCTGATTTTGGACTTTCAATTTGGACATTTCGGATGTCGGACTGTCCAACATCTTAGCCATCTTTTCCATTTTACTATTAGAAGAAGAGGAGGAATCAACATCAAACTTCTTCCTCTCATCCCTTCCTTTAAGCTTCTGCGATGCTGTAATGTTAGACTCAACCTCGAGGGCAACATCTTGCATTAAAGCAAGCGTGGTTGATCGTCTTTCTCTAAGGATAAGACAAAACTCTGAATCAAAGATAGTAGAGAAGGTGATCTTCGTCGATGCATCGCTTGGTTTAATCTCTGCAGGGATCTTACCAAACATTTTATTAAATCTCTTGATGAAGTCCGAGACTGACTCTCCGTCTTCTCTCTTCAAATTTCCAAACTCAGAAATGTAATATAACAGATCTCTTCGTTCTCCCCAGTGTTTCAAGAATACCTCATCTAATTGTTCAATACCAGTGATCGAATTTGCTGGTAGCTCTTTGAACCACTTTCGGGCTTGGCCATCCAAACTCTGAACAAAAACTCTAGTCCACACATCTTTTTCTAAAATATTAATGTTTTCTGCATAAGCATAGAAAGCTTCATTATGTTCTTCAGCAGTATACTCCCCTACTCCTGTAAACTTTGGCATATATTTCTGATAGTCACCTGTTGGCATGGCAGACAAGGGATTTGGCAATACAAGTGGGGCATATCCGTTTGCCAAGATCTGTTCCATCCTGGTCAAAGGGGTAGCCATGACAGTCTTGGTGATTGATACAGACGAGGAACTTGTGGAAGATGATGGAGGAGATGAGCTGCCTGAGTTAGAATAGAATGGTTGTCTCACTTTGTCTTGAGAAGAAGGTTCAGAAATCGGTGAAAAATAAGAGGCTTTATAAAATTGACCAAGCAACAATGCTAAATTCTCTTCACCCTTAGAGGACATATCATGGATAATTTCTTCAAGAACAGGCATATTGGTGTGAGTGTATAAGACACCTTTCGAAGGTTTGATGGGTGATGAATCAAAAGAAGATGAAGAAGAATTTTCTTTCTGTTTGGAGGATTATGTATTCAATTCTTTTGGATGGGATGAAATGTCAATCTCAAGAACAGAATCAGTAATATTACAAGAAAATGAAGGTTCTTCTACCTTAGAAACTTGAGATGAATTGTCAATTTCCTGAGAATTTTGAGTTTCAACAGGAGATTCAACCAAAGGATTTTTGGATATGGAAGGATGAGTATCAGTTTGAATACCTGAATCAACTGCCCTTGCAGATCCGAAAGCCTGTCTTTGCAAAGCTTTTCCCTTACTGATGATTTTCTCGGGATCAGGAACTGGTGTTGTCAATGGGCCTTCTTGGATCGCCCTGGTGTGAGCTCTTTTTGGAGCCACTTCGTTTCAATGGAGTCGCCAGATAGAAAATGTACAACCTGATAGTGTCTACTTCTTGTCTATCATCAAGAACTAGATCTATGTCGTCTCCCAGAGAAGCTGAGATTCGATCTCCTCTCCACGACAATGATGCCAATTTGTTATCACTCCAGGAAACTCTCCTAGGCTGTAAGTCGGAGATGCCTGGTAACTAACTCTTTTTGGGAAATATTTTCTTAATAATTGATGTGGTTTTTTGGATTAAGATGAATATCTAGGGACTGGACTGTGCATTTAAGACTATCTAGAAATATCAAATATCACAAGGCCTTCTAGGAATGCAATCAGACAAGGTTTGATTAAATGGAAGAGAAGATAGCTATTGAACCAGATTATACTCATATAAAATAAGCACAATGGGTTTAAGAACTAAGGAAATAACTTATGATTCTTAACTTAATCAATCAGCTAGTGAGATGACAGACACATGTAAATTGAATAAGCACCAATAAAGAAATCATTCACTCATAAGATATCAAAGAACAGAAAAGAAAAAGTCTGACAACACAACTGAAGGAAGCTTGCAATGTTTCATATATTAAGAATAAGTCTCTTGGTTATAGTAGCAGCATGTAGAACCCAAAATCGAACTCTTGGTTCATCTTCTATCCTAAGCTTTATAGCATTACAAAGTAGTTCTGGGATCCTAAAAACAAGGATCAGATATACTAAAAATAGTAACTCAAAATTCAGTTGCAAAAGAAGTGGGATGCTTCCCCAAAATGAGGCCAATCCCAGATTTCTCTCTATTGATTGTTGGTGTAGTGTAGAACAGCCTCCCAAGGCTAAATGATGACTCTCAAATAGAGACCAAGTCGAATTTGTTGATGTGGCAAGGTGTCCTGATTTCCTGTCTTAATTAAAGATGTACAAAAACCTTTGAAACATCTCCTTTCTCCACAATTTGTCGAAAATAACTATTGGGCTAGACTTGATAATTCATTAGACGTTCATTCGAAAAGATCTCAAATCTGTGCATCTCAAAAATCTTTGATCTATGTAAAAAACTCATTCATTCTGGACATAACAGGCTTTCGGTGGTTAACTGGGAAAGCTTCTGGGTGATTCATCTACCGAAAGCACTTCTTCCAGTGGTTAATGAACAGTCATCCTATTCGCCTAAACCACCAAAAGTTAAACTTCGAAGAAATTTCAAAATTGCAAAAATGTTTACCCTGAGTCCTCTTTAATGCTCAAGATTTCTTAGATGTTGCAGCCCTGGTTTGTGCAGACCTATGAACTTCTGCTGGATGTGTAGGGAGCTCTGGTGTATCCATTATGGTCGTAGATAAATTATCCAAAGTGTCTAACCCAGTTTGCTCCTCTTCTGGTGATTTAAATTCTTTTAACTTGAGCCTCAGAATCCTGAGCTACCTGTATAGTTTCATATTTTCTCTGATCAAAACTTTGTTTCTATCTTTGATTTTGTCATGTTTTTCTTTAAGAGTTTGATTCATTTTGGACAGTTTTTCATTTCTGTCAGTGAGATCTGTGTTGGATTTTTTTATCACCCTCTCTAGAACTTCCATCTCATAAATCTGTTGTAGGAGCTTGTTGATTTTCTGTGTTCTACCTTTCTTAGGCCTGCTTGAGGAGGCTTCTGCTTTTGGTTGCCTATGGGTCTCTGGAGGACTTGATGAAGGTATATTTGAATGAAAATCTACATCCTGTTTGATCTGCAAGTTATCATGTGTCTATGCCACCCCCTGCTCTGATTCAGAGTCACTATAAGGTAGATTGAGAAGGTTTTTCCCTATGACAGGGTTTTTAGATTGTTTATCTTCAAACTATAATTTCCTCTTCATTCCTTCCTTCTTGTTAGGGGATGTTTTTGTAGGATCTCTGGGTATTCATATTCCTTTCCTTTTCTTGTGGCTACTCTTGGGAGTAGGAGCTTTTCTACCTCTAGCTTTCTTAGTTTCTGCCTTTGGTGGTCTTTCTGTCTAAAATTCATTCCAAAACAAAAAGAAACCCCACTCAATTTGTTTCCTCTGCAAAGCTTCTCTCACAAGAAGAGTAATCAACCCTTGATGTGATAATCTGCTGCTAACCTTAGCAGGCTGGGCTTTCACTTGTCTTGCCATCTTTGTCAGGGTTTTGTGAAAGAAGTAAGACAGGTTTATCAGTCATCTGCCTGTGAAATGATTCAGAAGTTTAAAATGGTAATACATTACGCTGTTGTAGTGCCCCTCACAAGTGATATACACCAAAATTTCTTTCAATAGGGACTGCCACTTTGGTTCCATATAGGACATGGGAATATCCTTCTTCCAGGTCAAAGCTTTATGCACTGGTAACAAATATGACCTGAATTCGACATTTGATGGTGAGGTGGTTTTAAACCAACAGTCACCCGTTCTGGATAACCCTGTGTACTCATCAATGGATGCTTTTTCGATGATAATCTCCTCCCTGCCTATTTTAGCAATCCTTCCATCATAGGAGAGAGAAAAAGTTTCAGCCACCTGTTGGTGAAATGTTGTCAATTTCTCACAATATGCAAAAACTCCAGTCTGTCTGAAACACTCTGCCACCTCTGGATGAGCTTCCAAATACCAAATTCCATCCACCTCGGATCTCAAAGCAGGACTTGCTTTCGACATGGGTCGATGCTGACTGTGCCTGAAACTGAAAACCCGACCAGGCTTACTTGACTCGGGAGTGCTTGCTGGACTTAATGACACTTCGACAAACCTTAGAGAAAGCGGGATCAGGATTCTTGAAAATATGATTTACTGATGAAATCGCGAGCTTATGGTTATCTTTAGCTATCTCTGGGATTCACAATGACTCATCATGGTTTCAGATGCAGGAATGACTAGATCATGATGACTAGTGTACTTGCAACTGAAATGGAGGGTAGCTCCGTGCAATCATACCTGCCAATCACCGCCCTGTGTGGATTTGAAATGACCAATGCGGTTGATAAGACACAGGGGTTTCAAACCTTTCGGATGGACGCCACGAACATGCATCATCTCCCGCATGGCGAACTTTCGACGGTTGTGTTTCTAATCATTGCGCCAATTTTGACAGCTGGCTCGTGCGAAAGCACGAGCTTTCATTTTTCTCGTTCAAACAATTTCAGTGGTTACTTTCCTTCTGCTTCGACCCCTTAACTGCCGAAAATGAAGACTTTCGGTGGTTAATGAGCACATTGGAGGCTCGCCTAAACCACCGAAACCTGATATTTTTCCTTTTTCTTGACCGAACCAAAATCAACATTTATTTTGAGCTTGTTTTCAAAATACAAACTCTCTAACCTACTTACAGAAATTTAGAAATTAAATTTAGATCACAACCTATCACCTAAAAAAGCAAATAAAATCCACCAATTTATTTGAGGAGATAACACTTGTCAGTTTAGAAATAGAAACAAAACGACACCTCATAATTCACCCTAAGGCACAACTACATTTTATTTCCAACATCTGGTTGAAACAATCGACAGAGGACTCAAAGGATAGGACAATGTTGCATTACATTGTGAGGTGACTGTAGTTGAGAGGAAATGACGAGTAATTCTTCTAGCCAACATAAAAACTCAATTTTGCAAAAGCAAAAGGAACCTAGGTCAACAACTCTATCATATTTAGTAATTTGTATGGAAGGATCCAAACTGGACATACTTGATGGGGTAAAATATTTCAATCAAAATACATTTTACTTATACTTACCATAGTAAAATTGTTTGTTTCACTATATCGGTAATTTCCACTAGAAAGATAAAGAATTTCAATTGATAAAGAAGCAATATCAAGAAACTATTAGGTGGTTTAAAGAAACAAGAAGTTCTTTTCAAACAAGATGAGAGATATAAATAAGTTGTTAGGCTCATCATCTCCAACTCATTATAAAAAGACAGAGAGAGGAAGAGTGTCTGAACCTAAAAGTCGAGAGATCGGTCTGAATCCAACATGAAAGAGAGATTATGAGAGGGAGACCGTGAGGCTTGTAGGGATTCAAATATATTTTTTATTGTATCAGGTTGTAGTTCTCATCTATTCTTCTTCTCCATTGTTATAAACCTATCTTCCATATTTGTAATGCACTCTGATACATATTAATAAAATATTTCAGCAACATTTTGGCCCCATATGTGTGATAAATGTGTATGGATTCCTTAATGGATGAGATTGATTTCAGTTTCATGAGAAATTTTGTTATATGTATTGTTTGAAATATTCATAATAATGCATAATCTTTGTTATGTGGATTTTCTCAAGCAATAAGGTGTCAACAATTAAGGTAATCCAAGTTAGAATGCATAAATTCTATAACTGTTGAATTCTTGAATGCTCAACACATTCTTCTTCACCTATAGCCTTGTAAGATTTGTCTGAATTGGATACCTTACATGTGCATTTTCCTTTCCACATGGGAACCTATTGTTTTTACCCCAGTAATTCTAATACACAGAGGAAAAATTTCCCCTATTAGTTCAAGGCATGCCCAATCATCCTACCTGGAAAGTTTAAAGAGTTGTGAGAAATCAACAATTATGCATATCACCCTTTACCAAACAAGTTAGCCTTAAAACTCTCTTTTGATTTTTGGCTCAAAGGATCCTTGGCATCGCTTCTTTAACAAGCGAGATCATGTCTAGGACTAACACAATGTAGTGTAGAACCTCTTTTATGTAGTTATTTTGTATGTTAACATATTATTTAGTATGTTAATATAAGGTGTTTGAAACGAGTTGAGTGTTGGTTGAGTTTCTTATTTTGGTTATTGGTCGATTGAAGGCGGACCTAACTCGTCTATAGTTTTGTAAATAAATTGGAAGGCACAGATCTTGATCTTGATTGCTTGTTCCATTGAGTTCATATATTCACTTTCTTTTCCTCCCTGTCTTGGGTTTCTTCTCAGTTTTCCATCATCATTTCAATCATAATGAGGGAGGGAACCGCAAACTACTTAGATATCATACTGGCCATACTTCTTCCTCCTTTGGGAGTCTTTCTCAAATTCAGTTGTTGTGTGAGCACCTTCTCATCGATCTAACACTAATTCTTCTACTGAATTTGAGTTTTGTGTTCTTCCATTACGTGCTAATTCTACGTATCTGGGTCTGTAGAAGTGTATTGATCTCATTAATTTAAATCACAAGTCATTGATAATATTGATTTTTACTGTTTTGCGTGACAGGCTGAGTTTTGGATATGTTTGTTGCTGATTCTATTCGGGTACCTACTAGGAATTATTTACGCGATCTACGCCATCACCAAGTGAAATCCATGCTATATTTCGGATGTGGATGTTGTTGGCATTGATTTAGCAATATCTTGTTGACGAGCGTTCTTCCCGTTATTGTTATTTGAGTGTTCTCCATTGTTAGTCGTATCTTGTAATTTGATATTTATATACACTTTGTCAGGTGACTTAGTACAGTTACAAAGTTAACCCATCCCTGCCACAAGTATGTTTGTTGAATCCATTTTCTATAAAATAATATGAATTAAGCCTTTCAATATTATGTACTTATATACATTTTGCATTGTTTGATTTCGTTAAAGACTTATTTTGACAATTTTTAAAATGGGTTTACTCTAAAATTCGCTCAAATTTAGAAAAATAGTTGTAGTTATTGTTGAAATTGTAGATTTAAGTAGTTGAGAGTAGTATGGAATTTTTATGAACACTAATTTATCAACGATCACATTACCTGATTTAGACTACCAACTTTTGTTAGATCAACAATTTCATATATATATATATATATATAGTCTAAATCAGGTAATGTATGTATGTATATACATATACATATACATATAATCTAAATCAGGTAATGTGATCGTTGATAAATTAGTGTTCATAAAAATTCCATATATATATATATATATATATATATGGAATTTTTATGAACATTAATTTATCAACGATCACATTACCTGATTTAGACTACCAATTTTGTTAGATCAGCAATTTTCTTATATATATATGAAGATGTCATGTTTAACCATTATAATTAGGTCGTAGTCTAAACAGTTTAAGAAATGATTCTTCTCCGACTATTCCTCTCCCTAAATATAGAAAAACCTGTTTGAATACCCTTGGAATATATATATATATATATATATATATATATATATATATAATGATTCTTCTCTAATTATTCTTCTACCTAAATATAGAAAAAACTATTTGAATACCCTTGGAAACCTCATTGAAAAATGACAGTAAATAAAAATTTTGAGTGCAAACTTTTTTCTCATCCATTTTATTTCTAATAGCGAGTCTCCAAGACTTGTAAGAGTGTCACTCCATGTTCCAGGGCCATAATTAATACAAGTTTTTAGGCCACAAGTTCCAAAATGTTGTTGGAGCCAAAACCCAACCTAGCTTTAAACTTCAATATATGATCATCTGTAAGATGTATAACCACTCTTACACCTCCCCTGGGAGGATTCCTTTGAGAGGATCCATCAAAGTAAGTCCATGGCCTACTTCTAGGATAAAGTAAAGAAACCTCCCTATCAACATATCTTCTTCTTCCCTCAACACTTGATGTAGTACATACCAGTGAATGTAACCTTTTCCAAGTGTTTGCGCCTTCTTCTCTATGACCAAATTTCCTATGTAATACATCCCACTGAATCCTGATATATTTTCCAAGTATTTTTCGTTCTTGGTGCAAAATGGTGGTTTTATTGCAATCAACAATATCGGTTGAAGTAAAGAAACCTCTAGAACCCAAAACCAAATCCCTACTTGATAGAGATGTGTTATATATGACCAACGAGTAAAAATAATATATAAGATCGTCTGTGGGAATCAAACCCATGACCACGTGGTTAAAATCCATGCGCTCTACCAGCGGAGCTAAGACGACAAGCACAGTTACAATACTATTGTTGGAACTCTAAATCATTTGATAAAAGATCGTCTAACCTGCTTCAATCCATCTTTTTCAAAAGACAACCTTAGTCATATTTCACCATTTTAATTATTTGGAACGAACCACCCTAAAGCAAAGCAAAGAAGAACTTATGAATCTGTTTAAAAATAAATAAATAAACACTTCCAAATTTTTAAACCCATGAATTGTTTAAAAACCATGATTTGAAAATTTTGTATTTGTTTCTATTATCTGCAAATGGAAAACCATGATTTTAAAATATATTTGCAACCTTGGAATAGAAAATGAAAAATTATAATATTTCATACAAATTTGAAAAATTATAATATTTCATACAAATTTGATAGTTGATATTGAAAAATTATAATATTTCATACAAATGTCTGCATATTATATATGTGTGTGTGGTCGACCCCACTCTACACAAGGTTGTTGCAGCAACAGGGAGACCCGCAGAATGATCCGCAGCAGCAGGGAGACCCCGAATGATTCATCTGGCAAGGAAAAGACCATTGTTCGGTCATTTTGGCGAGGATGAGAGCACAAAATACCAATTAAGCCAGTTCCATGTGTGCAATTTTACTTCATTGAACCTTATACAACTTGATGTAGACCTTCTTTGATGTGCTTACTATTAATACACAAACCAATTGCTTCTTTAAAGTAGAGAAGGTTGTAGGAAACATGATTTAAGTATATTACAATCTATAACTTAGATGTAGCAGTGATGTGGGATCTATGACATCTTGGAATACAATTTCTAATGTATGTCCCTATAATGGCATGTTAATATTTTCTTTGATTCATATACATAATCTCTCTTCTATATTCAAAGTAGTGTGATGGTTGCAAGAAAAATGCATGAGGAAAAATGTCAGTTTTTTCCATGGAAATATATGTAATACTATCTTTTAAATATGAATAAAAAATATTTTGTTAAGATAATGATGGTGGAAGCTTTCTAGCATCTACATATATATGTAACACTATCATTTTATCAATAGAAACTACTTTGTTAAAATAAATGATGAACAATAGAGAGGGTGATGACTTCCTTGACTGTGCTACTTATAGTAGAAATAACAGAGAGACCTAAATCTCCAATCGTTCTCAGCTGACACACTGTTCTCTCATAGTAACCACAACCACTAGCATGCCAAGATTTTCAAATCCCATAGAAGAAACCAACATGATTCACCTTTAACAACACTCTCAGACCTTAAACAAAAAGTAGAACGAGAACTCTTGCAGAAAACAAATATCATAGAATGATAGAATGAGAATAAATAAATAAATAAAAGGGATTCTAGCCTCAACCTACTGACACAATGCCTAGTCAAAACCCTTCCATATCGGAGAATCCCTGGTGGACTTTAGAAGGGAATTCGATAGTGCAAAACCTGTAGGCACACCTGAGAGCTAAGCAACCCGGACAAGACTACCAAACGATCTAGCTAGATAGACAGTGAAGAAAACAAGGCATATCATACTGGCATAAACAAGACTTATAATGATAAATTTCAAGAAGAGAACACATGAGCATAGACAAGACTTACAATTACATAGATAGTTAGGGAAGAGAACACCTACATCCATGCAAATTGACAGATGGTCATTGAATCCCATGAGGATTATAGATGAACAATCTCATAGAAAACCTAAATCCGAAGTCTCCAACAGAAAGAACGAGCCACGTCCATAGATGATTTTAGGGGCGAAATTTCGCCCATGGGCGAAATTAAGGGGTCTCTAATTTTTTATTGGACGAATTTTTTGTATTAGAGTGATTTTTTTAAACTTATTTTATTAGCTCGTAATTTATTTTAAGGTAAAAATTGTGTACAGGGTTAGCCCATGTTTTTAGGAGGGATAGAGGAAAACAAATTATATTTAGCCCCCGAAATTTGGGGGAACAAGCTTCCATTAGCCAAATTTCGCCCCCGATTTTGTGGTAT
>ML790467.1:160369-189240 GCA_009831015.1 Picea engelmannii | reverse complement strand
TAATTGACTAAAATATTCGCCAAAAAATTATATATACATTTTATATTATTGATAAAATAGCCCTCAATTTTTCCTATGTATCATGGGGATTCGCCCATTTATTATATATATAAATTTAGGGGGGGTTCTTAAAATCACCCCTGGCCATGTCTCTATTTTAGCATGACCAATCGATTTCTCTCACATCAGCACCAACCAAGTCTTCCCCGAATGCAATATCTTTTTATAATCCTTGGTATACAAAGAATATTAATTATAAGAGATCAAATTCCTTTTCTTTTACAATTACATATTTTCATGGTGCAATGGTTTTCATATACTTTTATGGTGTAATTGTTTCATGGAATTCAATGAAAAGTTACAAGTTTAGTTCAGTGAAAATTAAAGAACAAGATTAAGCAATCCTACATTTTCATGGTGTAATTATTTTATGGTATCACACTAAAAGTTATAAATTTAGTTAAGTCAAATCTTTTTTCCCAGGTTCACCAAATTTTAATTCAAACTAAATCATGGCAGTCAGGGAAAAAACGAAATGATCATATTTTAAATCAAACTAAATCAGAGTCATATCACTCTATAACAAATTCAAATGTTAACAGGTTTCCTATATCTTAAGAAGATAATTGGTATGACTCAATTTCGAACCAACATATGTACAATAAATCCATAATATTAAATTGTAATATTTATAAATAACTTGAACATGCTCTGTATAAATAGCCCCAATAAAAAATGGTTTTATATATTCAAAATAAAGCCTAGGCTTGTATTTTTTTTATGAATAATGTGAACGCGATCCGTATACACAACCCTTATAACTTTTATGATACATAATTTTTTTTATGTTGTGCCTACACATCCTAGATTCTTTAGCGGTGGATTCCCGCATCAATTAATAAAAAACTTCCTTCTTTTGTAAGATGATATTGTAATGATAGAAACTACCAACATTGTATTCCCAATATATGCTCTAACACTAGTCACCATAAATACAAACACCATTATAACAAAGAGTTAGTGTAATGAAGAAGAACTGCAAGGCTCTAAATTCCATTGAAATTGTTGGATTATTGAGAGGGGGGGTGAATCAGTAATAGATCACTTGAATCCATAAAATGCAAGTGTTATATCAATGTAGCATTATCATCCAATAGTTGAAGAGTAAATAAAAAATGAACAAATGAGCAATCATACACATACATAGTACACCAGTGTTTTTACGTAGAAACTCAAAGCAGGAGAAAACCACAAAATGTTTTTTCTTATATGTATTTAAGAATTACATTTATTGGAAGCACCAACTTCCTTTGTTTTCCAGCTGCAACTAGAAGGAGGCCCCAACCCCCTAATTTCTCAGGATACAACATGAGGGAAGATCCAACTCCCCAATTATCTGACTACAACCAGAAGGAGGCTACAACCCCCTATGTTCTCCGGCTACAACCGAAAGGTGGATACAACCACCTGTCCTTGCCCTGTCCAACCGCCCCGACATAGAAGTAGAATGATGGAACCACTATCACACTATCATTGTGAGATATACCACTATAACAACCTGTACCATTGACCTGCAACCAACCAACATGTAAAAACTTGTACCAAACAACCTGTAATCAACCTGTACCATAAACAAGTGCATCAACTATGCACCAACCTGTACCTAAAATTGTATCATCAATGAGGGCATAAACCATGCACGAAATATGTACCAATCATGCATAATATACATAAACTATGACTCATCAATATGTACCAACATGTAACATCCCGCTTTGGCGCACTGAGAAAACTTATTTTTGAGGACACTTGCTCGCAAGTGATCTGGACTTTTATGATGATTAAAACATTTATCCTTGATTATGATGCGTTATGATAGATGACATGATGTTTTACTGCTTTGAGTTGACAGGTGCTTTTGACTCAGTTTTATTGAGTGTGCAGGGTTTTGGACCTTAAGGATGCAGAGGCATCGGTGGAACCCCCTTAGACTCCGGATTGAGTCAGGGAGTGTGCTATTTCGGTTGATTTATTTACTGTGATATTTCATTGATTTGATGATATGATGTTGACATGTTATGACACAATTATTGATGATGCAGGCTGACGATAGCTTGCCGACCAGACTCACATATGGAGTAAAGGGGCCACACACAATTTCTAGAGAGGTTGAGGGAGAGGTGTGGACAGCAACCCTGCCACAGCCTACTAGCACTCCCACCGTGGCTCGAACTGTAGGTTAACGATTACCTAGTTCGAGAGGATCCACGATGCCATGAGGGCAGACTGCGACAGTCGCTCACAATGATTCTAAGGGGCGTGCAATAAGGCAGCGGCCTTATTCCTTAGAGCCCTTAGTCTTCCACAAGTTCACCTGGTGGAGTGTTCACTCCAGGGGTTATAGATGTCTACCAATCAGTCAAGTTGGTGAGTGGCACCCTTGGAGCACGTGGTGCATCCTGAAGGGCATGTCACGCAAAATAACCACAAGAAGCGAGTGGCACCCTTGGAGCACGTGGTGCATCCTGAAGGGCATGTCGCGCAAAAGAAACGAGTGAGGCGAGTGGCACCCTTGGAGCACGTAGTGCATCCTGAAGGGCACGTCGCGTTGATGATGATGAAGAAATGAACCTAGATGGCCCTAATACATTAACGCCTTAAGAAATCCTTAAACAACTTCCCTAACCAAGTGTCGCCCAGTTCAGAATCTAAGTCCTAAGTCTAAAACTTTTTAGGATAAAAATTCAGCCTGACCTTAAGAAAAAGACCCTAGAATAAAAATAACAATTTAAACAAAAACCCACTTAAGTAATAGTTGGATATTCATAAAATTCTTGGGGTAAATGACGAGAGTAAGAATTAAATTAAAACTAACGGTTTTTAATATTGCAAAGAAGAAATTATTTCCTAACTTGTGACAGTACACAAGATATTAAATAAATAATAAATGGGAAAGATTTAATGGCGCAACTGCCATTTTGGGCTTAAATAAAAGGGGAAAGAAGGGGATAATAAAAATTAGGAAACTTAGGATTGGGGGGAAACATAATAAAGGAAAGAGTTGAAATTATGGTAAAAAGCGAGGTCAACATAGTAAGGAATCTGCATTTAAGAACCTGCTAATCTAAGATAATTTAGTAACATCTTCTTTCTAGGAATGTAATTAAAACATGTAAGGGGATCTAGGAATACCTAGGAGTAAATTTAGGAGTGACTCTAGGTGGGTGAGGGATTTGAGACAATTAATAAATTTAAAGAAAATATTTACTGGAGAAAAGAGGGGGATGGACGACACTTGTGCGATGGAGAATATTTCGAATATTTTAATGAAACTTATTTAAAATGTGAATTAGGAAAGTTGATGGGTCTCAAAACTCTATAAAAGAAAAGGGAGATGAGGAAGAATGGGGATCGGCTGTTAGCATAACGTTACGCTGCCGGATTGTGACTTGACTGATTGCTTGTGAGGAGTTGGGATTTTCCAGCTCGGATTGGAGTGGTAGCTCGGCCTTGCGAGGCGAGCTGGGAAGCTAGACTTACCATCTGGATAGTGTGTGGCCCCTTTGCGGCTCGGGGGGATAAGGAGGAAGCAAAGTACCCCTAGTGATTGGTTGGGAGGTACCGGTGTAGTCTCGACGGTCGGCAAGCGGAAGCGGCACGGAGCAAGCGGTCATCAGTCGAGGCGGGAGTTACGGAAACGGTATGTTATCCTTATTTGTAGAATAGAATGCTTAAAGTCTGATGCTAGGATCTGAATTTGATTGTAAATATATTGGGTTATCTAGTTTTTCTAATGGTAACTATGCTTAACGCGCTCCCTTGTAATTTCACCATGCGTTGCATTCACCTCTCGACTACAGATTTATCCGCCTTGCATTAGGAATTTAGTCCTGAAATTTAAGTACATTGGTGGGACTATTTTGTGTTGGATTTTTATGACGGACTTTATTGTCCGAAGCGATTCTTGAAGTTAGGGGTATAAAACTGGACTGGAGTTGCATGTCTACAGTGCTTTTATAGTTAGGATTATGCAGTGAAAGTTATGAAATGAAATGTTAGGTTCAGAAATTTGTATTAAAATTTTATGTAATGAATTTCTTGAGTTAGGAAATCATATTGTAGCGTATGCAAGTTATTTTCATTTAGAAATCGACTGTAATGCATTTTTTTTCTGTTTAGATTTTATACGCCTTAATGCGTTTTTCTATTGAGATTCTTGACTGTAGTGCGTACTGTTAGAGCTTACATGCCTGTTTTCTGTGACATTTAAAGCTATTCCTGAAGAAAAATTTGGAGACCACCCGAGGACCTCTGCTAGCATCCATCCCTCTGTAAAATTAACAATGGAAGAATATATTTATGTGTGGATAGTTAGAGTCTATTCTTATTGGGGAACGATCTAGGATCCCCCCTTTTTTTTAACTGTGCGTTCCTTTTCATTTGCCTTGAATTTTTCCCTTCCAGCGTTGACCCTTCGATCTTCTCGCCCATTTTCCTATTCCCATCACCGCGCCCTTTGTATCCGACTATTTTCAATGATCTTCCCCTCCTTAGCATCGATTCTCAGAATTTATGTTATAGACTACCTGAAAAGATGTTCAGTCCTCCTCAGAGACTGCGTTCAGATACCTCGACCATGTGTTTGTTGTTTAATCTCTGCGCGACCGTGGGGGAGAGATTTTTTGCGTTTCGGTTAATTTCTGCGCATTTAGATTTAATAACCGTGCCTGAGCCTGGTACAGATTTTCTCTCTGCGTTGCTGGCACACTCTCCCATCGACAGACTGTGTACACTGGTTGTTTGCATCCTTACTCTGTCAGTTTTTAGATGCCCTAGACTCCTGTTGTGTTGTCCCTGAATTAATGAATTTCTGGCTGCACTGTCGGTGTGAATTGTTCCAATGTATCGTTGCTGCGTTACTGTTTTTAATAAAGGTAAATTCCATGTTATTTAATGAGCCTACGTATCGTTGTTGTGTTATTGTTTTAATAAAGGTAAATTCCATGTTATTTTTCGTTGAATTGGTTTAGAGTAATTTCGTGTTAGCCTTTAGAGTTAGTGCTTGAAGCAGCCTTAATGGAAACCTCGCCTTAGTAAGCGATAAGGTAATTGTCCAGAGTTAATTTTACTGATTACAAACTGTAGTGATGTCGATTTATTAAGCAGATGAATGCCACCGTAGTGTAGTTTTTATAGCATTTTACTTAAAATAAAAATCAATGAAAGGTTACTAATAGATACAGGAATGCACGTGTCGTTTTTTCTGTTGCATGTTATTTCAATACAAGGTGCAATGTTGACTGTTTTAGGGAAATGTTATAGCCACATAAGCCATCGTATTGATTAAGTGTTAGCCAACAGGGAAAGTGAAATTAATAATATTTTAATTGCAATGTTACGGTGATAGAAAATTTAATGATTTGTTAATATGGTAAGGTTACTGTATTATATAATTTATTTGGTAAATGATAGCAGTTTAATTGATTTATATTAGTTTAATTGATTTATAGCAGTTATGCGATTTATAGCATTGATATCTGTTTATATCAGTTCATATGCGATTTATATCAGTTATATCAGTTATGTGAATTATAGCAGTTTAATTGATCATATCAGTTAATTAATTGATGTTGTTGATAATAGTGTAATTACTTAAATTGAAATTGGTTAAATTTCGGTTGGATGTGTGATAGGTTGTTCTAAATTATAGGGGTAAGGTTATTGCCTTTCTAGAATAAATGAATTTTAGGGTTAGATAATATTGGTGAGGTAATGCGTTGACCTTCCCATCATATTGTATATGTATATATTACATTTGATTAAGTAGTTTAGTGAAGCATCCATCTATTTGGTGGTTGAGTCAACATCAAGTAGTAATCCCTATTTGGGCACTAATTTACTTGAAATTGTGTACAACTTATAATATGTTTATACCCTTTGATCATTCAATGAAAATAGATATGTTATAAGTTAATGAGTGAATGGTAAAATTTGGGATCTTCAATTATTTTACATGAAGTAAATATTTCCATAGTATGGCACTGTCATATTCAATTATTTGCTTATACATGAATAGCAAGAAAGATTCAACAAAATTAAACACAAAGGATTTAATTAAATTTAATATTTGTATAATTATTTTTGTACTTTCTAATTCATTATTGTAATTTAGTATCACATATTCACAAGACAGGGCTAAAAATGAGGGTCAAATAGTAATTCCTGCATAGTTGTTATAGTCATTTTAGTTGGCCTACTAGTGATGTCACTTATGTTCAACCTTAGTGAAATTCTGAATGGCTTAATTGAATATTTATGTTGTTGATGTGAATGGAGCCTTGAAGTACAGTAGAAGGCTACCCTTGCATCTTGTTTGAAATAAAGTTGTTTTCCTTCCGCGCGCACTTATGTCGTTTCATGACGGATTTCGTAATCAAATTTTCTTGCACCGTGGAATTCTTGTGATGTGTGTTGGATATGATCGTGTAGCGATTGTCTTTGTGGTTTGAGTTAGCGTTTTGCTTGGTCTGCTGGTGTCGGGCAGGAAGTAGACACCTCCATGTTCCTCAGAACAGTCGCCAACCCTGAGACCTTAAATGGTTAAAATCGATGGGAACCTGGGCTTGAGCGTTGCTTATGTGTCTTGGAGGTCCTAACCATTGCAGGGTAGGATGGATGGGTAGTCAGTCTGACTTATTTCTGAGTGATTGTCGTTAAAACATGCAGTTACCTATTGTACGTCGTATGTCGTCTTGTTGTGTTCGTCTTGCTTGCATCTTGTTAGTCATCGGGTTACTAGTTTATGGCTGAGCAGTCGGCCAGAAGCCTATCTGACCTTCTCTCTCTCCGGAGCAGAGGACTAAGATTAAACACCCTGCTTTCCTGTGCAGAAATAGTAAATTCTACCATTTTGGATTCTTCCTTCTGTCTAAGGTCGTTTAATGCTTGCAATTACTTGTTGTGTGCCTTGTGTCTTCTTGTTGTGATCATCGTGGTTGCGTCTTGTTAGTCGGCGGGTGGCGACATAGAGTCAAGTGTGGTTGTTCCCTTTTACATGTGCGCACACACCTTAAAATATATATATATATTTATATATTTGTTGCACCTGAGAAGGAGTTGTTGTCATAACGAGGGGGTTGTTACACAACATCATTAACTATACACCTTGTGTATGTTCCAACTCATCAACTACTTGTCTCAACCATGTACCCAACATGTACCTCAACCGAAAACCCTCATCAATTTCATCATCCAAATCTGATTTGTAACTCTGTAATAGACCTATTGTATATGATCACATATCTGGAAACCTCCCTTAACTTTAACAACAAGAGACTATCATTTTCATCAAACTTTACTTTAGTCTCACGTGACTAATTTTGGATTAGTCAACAACCCTAACTTGCAATAATCATAACTATGTACCTGTAATGAATAAAGATCTTATTGAATTCTGGCTTATTCTAGAGAGCGAACTTGTAGAGCGTGCCCCACACAGAATATTTGTTGTATGGATCTGAAAATTATACACATAATACTACAGAATTTACTCTAACCAATAAATTTGGTCTTACTGAATTTGGATCTATTATGAAGAAGTTATGACGTTTTTACCCGAAACACCTTAGAAAACATCATTAAAACAATTTATCCTCCCTTGAATTTCGGCCTTCTTTACTTCACCTTCCCTCTGAAATTTGGCTTAGATATGATTTAGTTACCTCAGCCACTTGTAGATATTCAATATGCTCAAGTGTTATTAAAATGAGAGACCCTTGCCTCTTATTTATACTTTTATGTAGCTTCCTCAAGGGGTTACCTTCTAACCATCTTAAACCATTTTTCTTATTTTAGGGCTAACCCACTTCTAACCACTTGTCCACTTTGTAATTTCTCCATTAACTTTATTATTGAAATAATTTTTTTTTATCCACTTTGACTTATAGTACACTCATCACTTCACTTTATTATTTACCTTCTAAAATCTCTTAAACCACTTCCCTTATTTTAGGGCTAACCCACTTCTAACCACTTGTCCACTTAGTAATTTCTCCATTAACTTTATTATTTAAATAATTTATTTTGTGTCCACTTTTACTTATAGTACACTCATCACTTCACTATTATTTAAATAATTTCTTCTTTGCAACCACTTTGTCTACTTTGATCTTTTGGGGCTTCTAGATGACTCATGAGGGTTCTCCAACTTCACATGGTCGTAACTCTCTAACCGTGAGGAGTTATGTGACATTCCACATATCAATCGAAATGGCATGACATGTACTATCCATATAGAATAATCTTACCTTCAAAAATATCAAAAATCATACCATTATACATCAAACAAACTTTGGTCCATTACCCAAACCTTTGTGCTACCGAAATTCTCTATTGGACTTTCTTCAAGGGTTGACATCAATGACAACCAACCCAAATAATCAACAATCTCCCCCTTTGGCATTGATGGCAACACTTTGATGCAATATTGAAGTCATATCACTCATGCTCCCCCTGTGGCCATTGCTCCCCCTGGAACCATGCCTTCGTGCTCTTTCTCCAAGCAAGTACCTTTGCATCTAATAAATCTCTCCCCCTTTGTCATCAATGGAAAAGGTATCTTTCCATCTGGGGCTGCTCCCCCTGACTGAACTCTTCCTGAAACTGATCCCCCAACCTGAATTGTCCTCTTTATGGTGCTTCCTTGTGTAAATATAAGACATATAAGATAATCATTCAAAAACATTCATTTTGGAGTATAAATTACTCTGAGTCTCTGGCAAAGATACTCAAAGGCTTCCCGTGGAAGAATTTTTGTAAATATGTTTGCCACTTGTTATTTTGTGCCCACATACTCAACTCTGATGTTCTTCTCTGCAACATGTTCCCATAGAAAGGGATACTTGATTGGAATGTGCTTCATCTTGGAGTGCATCACCAGGTTCTTTGAGATACTGATGGCACTTGTATTATCACAATAGAGTGGAATGGGCTCATCATACTCAACCTATATATCTGCCAGAGTTTGTTTCATCCATAGAACCTGTGTACAACATGTTGTTGTTGAAATATACTTTTCTTCGACTGTAGATAAGGATATTGATTATTGTTTCTTTCTTAGACATGATACTAAACACTCACCCAAGTAGAACGTTGTTCCACTGGTGCTTCATCGATCATCAATGCAACCTGCCCAATCTGCATCTGTGTAGGAAATAAGTGATAGATCCTTTCCTTTTGGATACCAGAATTCAAACTCTATTGTTCCTTTAAGATATCTAAAAATCCTCTTCACTGCTAATACATGTGATTCCTTTGGTGCTGCTTGAAATCATGCCACATGTACAACTTCCTGCATTTCATCTGGTCTGGATGTTGTCACATATAGTAAGCTACCAATCAATGACCTATATTTCCTCTAGTCTGTAGACTTTGAATCATCATCCCTGCTCAACTTGCAACTGGTTTTCATAGGAGTGATAACTGGTTTGCAATCTTCCATTATGAACCTCTTTAGCATTTCTCTAATATACTTAGTTTGAGAAATAAAAATTTCTTGGTTTCTTTGATGTATCTGAAGACCCAGAAAGAAGGAGAGTTATCCAAGTAATGACATTTCAAATTCATTGTGCATATCCTTTGCAAATTTCTGGCTTAACTTGTCTTTAGTACTTCCAAAAATAATATCATCAACATAAACTTCAATTAATAAAATACTATCTTGAGTTACCTTGATGTAGAGGTTGTTTTCTCCACTTCCTTTTCTGAACCCTGCATGCTATAGATATTTATCCAGTCTAGAGTACCATGCTCTAGGAGCCTGTTTTAGACCATACAAGGTCATCTTCAATTTACACAGATAATCTGTGTTCTCTGACAACTGAAATCCTTCTGGTTGTTTGATGTAAAATTCTTCTTCAAGTTCCCCATTCAGAAAATTTGATTTCACGTCCATCTGATACACTTTGATATTTTTAGAGCATGCATAACCTAAAAGAAATCAGATTGCTTCCATTCTGGCAACTGGGGAAAATGTCTCTTCAAATTCAATTTCTTCAACCTGTGTGTATCCTTTACATAGCAATCTGGCTTTATTCCTTGTAACATGTCCGTCTTCATTCAATTTATTTATGAATACCCACTTTGTGCCAATCACATTCTTATTCTTTGTTCTTGGAACCAATTCCCAAGTGTCATTCTTCTCTATTTGATCCAATTCTTCATCCATGTCCTTATTCCAAAATCCATCCTTGCTGGTATCTTCAAAACTATTTGATTCAATCGTAGATGAGAGTGCTAGGTGCATTTGTTCTGGTGAACAGATTCTTCTTCTAGTCTCAACTCTTGCATCTTTGTTTCTGATAATCTGATCTGAAGGATGATTCTTCTATACTCGTTTGCTAGGTGTAATTTGAGGCACTTGCTGAACTTTCTCTTCAACTTCTATCTGATCCTCTTCATCTTCTCCTTCTACTTCTTCTTCATATTATGCTTATTCTTTGTAAAGTTGTTCCATTGATTCATTTTCTTCTTCCTTTAATTCTTGTCCACCTGTTTTATCAATTGTTATATTGATTCTTTCCACAACTTTGTTCAACCTCAGATTGTAACACTTCTATGCTTTTCTTGTACTTGAATAACCAACAAGTACTCCTTTGTCCACACGAGAGTCAAACTTTCCCATTCTGCCATCTTCTCCTTTGATGTAACATTTGCTTCCAAATACTTTGAAGTGCTTCACATTTTTGGTCTTCCTTTCCATAGCTCGTAGGGATTTTTTTCAGTGTTGTTTATGAGCATTACTATGTTTTGAATGTAAATTGTTGTATGCACTTCATGTGTCCAAAAAATGTCTATCAATTTGGAATCCATTAGAATTGTTCAAGCCATTTATTGTATTGTCCTATTCTTTCTTTCAACAAATCCATTCTGTTGAGGTGTCCTAGCAACGAAGAATCGTCTTTTTATTCCATGTTTGTTGCAGTAGTCCAAAAATTCCTTTGAAGTGAACTCTCCTCCATTATTAGATCTCAAACATTTGATTTTTGAATCCATTTCATTTTCAACCATTTCCTTGTAGACCTTGAAGTTTTCAAAAGCTTCTGACTTATTCATGAGAAAGAAAACTGTATTCATTCTTGTATAATCATCAACTAATAACATAAAGTATTTCTCACCTTTTAAACCCTTTGATGTAGTTGGCCCAACTAGATCAACATGCACAATTTCTAGTGGTCTTGTCATTGAGTATTACTTTGATTTGAACCTGGTCTTTGTTTTCTTTCCTTGTTGACAATGTTTGCATAAAGTGTTGGTTGGTTTTGTGATCTGGGGAATTTCTCTAACGGCTTCCTTTCTGCTGACTTTGAAAAGGTTTTCAAAGTGCATGTGACCCATTCTTCTATTCCATATCCAGCCTTCATCTTCGTTTCCTAGACAACACTTTTCATTTCCAATTTCACTTAGTACATATATGTTGTTTGAAGTTCTTCCAACTATTGCAATCAATTTTCCTGAACCTTATTTTCTTATCTCGCACTTTTGTGAATCGAAAGTAATTTTATGACCTTGGTCACACATTTGACTTACACTTAGAAGATTATGTTTCATATATTCTACGAGTAGAACATTTTCTTCCTTGGTATTATTGTTTCCAATTCTGACTGTGCATTTTCCAATGATTTTAGTTGAATCATCATTTCTGAAGGAGATTGATCCATTTATTTCCTTTGTTAATGTAAGAAACCTATCTTTATCACCTATCATATTTTTTGAACAGCCATTGTCAACATACCAACCATGTTTATTCTTCTTATCTTGTAGAGCTAGTGTGCATTCTTCATTTCTATATTGATTATGCTTTCTTATCCATGTCCTCTTCTGAGGTTCATGTCTGTGATTGTTGTTTTTTTGTTGTCGTTTTCTAGGAAGAACTATCATTCTTCAATCTTTGGCCATGTGTCCAAAGTTGTTACACTTGTATAATTTCACTTCAGTGCTCAATGATTCAAACCTGTTGTGTCTTCTTCTCTGTGTTTCACTAGGCCTTCTTGGATAACCCTTTTGTGTATGACTTTCAAATTTGTTTATGTTCCTATTGTGTTGGCATCCAATTCACATTTTTTTACTGTCCTTATAATCTGCCTACACCAGTGCTTGGCAAACCTTGATTTTCGTCGCAATTCTCGAATAAAACGACACTATTATTTTGCGCTATTTGCACACTTACCTCTGTTCTTGTTTTCACGACTGCAAGCATGAAAACTTGGTTTTCAAAGTCACATTAAAATCGTCACTGAATTGTTGTAATCATTCTTGTCGATATGCCCATTGTGTTTCCAATTTTACTTATCGTTATACAGTTGGCAAGACCCCTTGATCTGTACTCATTTGGCACTCTTTGATTGATTATATAATTTTGTTTTATGAGTGATTGAGTTTGTGATGGATTGATGATTGGATTTTCTTTGATCGATTCACTTGACACATTGGTTTCATGAAAACACATTTGTGTTGTGGGAAGACCCTTGGTATAAATCGTTCCATACAACGCATAGTTCATATAATCAAACCTTTGGAGCGATTTCGATTTATTGCTTTAACTATTGCTCATGCGAATATTTAATCCACTTACCATATATTCCATTGGTTAATTCAATGGCATGGTTTCTAACATATGCATAGTGGGTTGAATAGTTATTTGCGTCAGCGGTTGTACTGTGGATATGACTGTTTTGCATGTAATGAACTAGCTCCACCACCTTCGCACGATATTTCATTAATGTCTTCCCCCTATCCCTATTTCACCTTTGCTAGTTTCGGGTAAGTCTGTGAGTGTTCTGCCCCTTCGTATGCTGTGTTCAAACCCTGGCCCATTCACTTTGCTCATCGTGTGCTCTTGTCTATGGCACCGGTGGTGCGCATAGAGCCAAACGGTAGTCAAGCTCTGTTATTGTTCGATGATGCCCGTAAGGATTTAGAGGAAATTGGTTGGCTCGTGTTTATACAGAGGTTCGAGGGCTTCAACCTTTCGGTTTCCCAACAATTCACCCTCACCTTTGATGGGTGTAGGGCTAAAGTAGGTGACACACAGCTTGAACTTAATGAAGAATTCATAAGCTCTGCTACAGGACTAGCAGCCACGGGCTAGCGATGGTTTAAAAACTCCAAAGTTGATGAGGTGTCATGGCCATTACTATTCATATCATGGAAGGTTGTCTCCTGTGATAAAGGTATGCCTATTTCCACCCTTAAACCCAGGTGGCACGATCTTTTGGTGATTGTGAAACAATTTGTGACCTGTGAAGGTCGGTATGGCTTAGTATTTTTGTATCACCTCCGGTTATTGATGAATTTCATGGGATATCCTTTTAACATGCCGCATTACTTTTTGCACAGTCTTTACAAGATGGCTAAGAGGTTCAAATGCGAGAGGGCTAATAGAAGCCTGTTTCACCATGGCTTAATTAGAATCATCGTCGTCCACCATTTAAACCTTCATGGCGATAATTGGCAAGCCTTTCTATCTAGAAATGGCTTTGGTGGTCCAGAGTCTGTCCAAATTGATAAAGTCGTGGTTAGTGAGACTATGGTTGGGACACCCGTGACTTTCCATGTCCTTCTACCCCCTGCCAAACCCTCTATTTGCCCTGATATCGACCTACCCGACATCATAACAGACAAGACTGAGGCTGTAAAGAAGCCTGTGAGTAAGAAAGTCAGGGGTAATACTACTGTCCAGAGCAAGGGTAAGAAGAATGCTTGATTGATATCGAGACTTGCTCGGAATAAACCTAAGCCTAACGTTGACCAAAAACCCATAGTTCTGAGCAAGGACTCGGACTCCGATATCGAGCGTTTCCTGGCTAAAGAGTAACCCTATTCCCATGGCATATGTTTCGAGCAACCCTATGACTATGTTTCTAATTTACCCCCGTGCCTAAAGAACAATCCTAACTATCCAGGAATCAAGCTACATAATGAAACCCTCGGTGATTTAAGCAAACCCTCGACTGTTATGTCAAAACCCGAACAGACATCATGTAGCCAATGTGATGTGTGGCTAGAGCACTACTACGCCAACGTTCCCTTGTTACAGACAAAGATCAAATCGTTGGAGGAGCAAGTTGTAGTGTTGTCGCGAGAAAGGGACAAGTTTCAAGCTAATGACAAGAAACAGAAGACCATTGGTTCGATTGTCTTCAGGAATGTCGAATCGGCAACAGCCTTCGTCAATTCCAAATTATCATAATCGAAGCCATTTCTCATTGTCCAGGTATGAATTTCAATATGATTTTTGCTTTGTAAGTTTGTTGGAATCATTGTAACATATTCGGTTTTGCTTCCTAATTTGCTTTGTTCGTTTAAATACATTTGAAATGATTTTGTTTACTGTACAGTAGATTCATTTTACTAAACTCAAATGTAGCTGTGATTTCGTTATGCGATTTGGTTGTGCCCAGTTTAGCAATTGATTGGTTTTGACTGGGTTTGATTCATTTTAGAATAATTTTGTTGGTTTGAATTAACCAAATCAATGGGGTTTGCTTTCGCTTGGATTTTGATCGCATTTGACTTGTACATGAGATTTTTGTGCTAAAATTAGAGCACGGTTATGTTTTGATTTGATACGATTTTGTTGTGGTTGGATGCTATCGGCTCTGATTTAGTTCTTATGATTTGATTTTGAAACGATTTCGTAGGATTGAATTGGTATGATCTTTTATGAGTGTAATGTATCATTATTAGGGATTGGTTTGATAAATATGAGGTAGTTTATTAAATTGGAAAAACGACTCTGTTTTGTATTGAATCAACATTCTTGTTTGGATTTGGATTACATTCGACCTGTGCAAAAGATATATTCGCCAAAATCGTGGAACTGTGTTGGTTCATAATGATTGTATCGACCTCAAACTGTTTCGATTCGTTCCTGTTTGATTTGATTTACAAATTATTGTCACGTGTCTTGAGTTAGCACGATTGTTTGTATGAGTTTGATTGATATCGAAAATAGATTTGATGTTGCTCTGTTGGTTTTGATTTTCAAAAATGATTTGGTTAAGCTCAGTTCGACATATTTCGTCTATGTTGAATTCGTATGAAAAAACTCGACTAATATTCCGTTTTGAAATTGATTCAAGTGATGATTTCGGTGACTGTCAATCAATTATGTCTGCTCCCAATTGGGAATAACAAACATTGGACAAATCCCACATATCCTGTTACCAACTGATTAATTCATTTACAATTTCATTTGTTTCAATTTACATACAAGTTTTCATTTGGTTTGCAAATAGCATGATCATTTGTATATGTTAATACAGTTATATCAATTTGAAAAACGATCATGTTGATTTCGTTTGGATTCGACAATGATTTTGTTGATGGCTGAAGCAACTATTTGTGTCGATTTCAATTGGTTCATGAAAATAATTTCATTGTTGTCGAATTATATGAGAGATTTTGTTTACCCGAATTGGCGATAACAAATTAAACAGAGTGCATCCATGTCTGTTATCATTTGGTTGACTACGATTTAGTTTGTTCAATTTACATACAAGTGTCGATTTGAATGATGCTTTTAGCAATCAAATATTTTTCAATAGTTTGAATATATTTTTTAAGATTCGAATTGATTTTGAAATGATTATGTGTTCAATTTAGACCAGCTACAGAATCGCAAGATTCTATAGCTAGTCTTAGAAATTAGATTTTTGTCAATTTGATCAATAAAATATCCTCTAATATTGTCTATTCTTGTCCTTGTTCAGGTACATACGAATTACCATGATCAATTGGGCATGTTCTATCGGTTTGGGAGATACTTTGGATATGTTTTTATTTTAGGTTGTTAGTTTAGTCAGACTTTGGAGATTATCTCCAGATTTCCTGTAAACTGTTTTGATAATTCCCACAGGGATGTTTTACCCTGTGGGAGGTCTTTAAATATTTGTGATTTTTTGTAATAAACCCATCATCATCACTGTGGGGAGAACCAGATTATGGATTTATGATTCAGACTGAGATGAAATTTGATGTCTTGTAATAGCTTTCGCATTCAATATATCAAACTTTTGTTTCAAGTTTTCTGCATATCGGTTTGCAATTAATTATCGACTACTTTAGCTATCATAATTCTTTGCATGTTGATGTGATTTGATTTATATGTTATCCATATCTAATACCTCTCTTATTTTAAAAAATACAGCAATTAGTCTGCTTCACTTAAGGAATTACAGGTTTACCTTTTTCGTTGAATGAATCATTTTGTACAAGTCTTTGCACATAGATTTATCTAGCTACGACGATTTGTAAATTATAAGATTGCTGTAATTTTTTATGTCTTGTTTGTCCTGTTATATATATTTGAAGAGCACAACATATTTCCGTTTACGAGAAGCAAGTGGATAATCCGGTGCGGGTTTCTTCTCTCCGAATAGCTAAAACAACTATTGCACGCAGGACAAACCTGAAGCATTACTTCAGGTCAGTTTGTTATTTATTATTTAATAGTTAATTAGTTAGTATAATATAAGTAGTTTAAATAAATATATTAGTTTAGATACATAGTTAGAATTATTGTTTTAATTGCTTAGCTTAGATAGTTTTTCAGTTTATTTCTTTTTCATAAAATTACAAAAATCAAAAAACAATAGTTTCGTTGTCTTAGGACAGATTACAAATGAGTTTTGCAGGTTTTCATTTAAATCTGTAATTTGTAAATATTGTGCATTTGTGATTAATATTTAATTATGTTAGTAGTGAGATGTTTAATTTCGTAGATTTATTATAGTATTAGATAGTAAATTGTATATATAATAGTTTAGATTTGTTTATTAGTCTGTTTTAAATGTTATTTTTCATTTAGATTAGTTAATTTAGAGTAGTTTTATTTTTTTTTTCTTAGGACTTAGATCGGCCAATGGAGACGCTAAACTTGTCAGGGTGGGTTATTCCAAATGGCTTGGGTTATTTAGACAACCCCGGACCGGATCCGCTCTTCCAGTTGGCAAGCGTTCATTTTTGCCTGTCAACAAATGGTGCTAGAAAGAGGGCTTGAAATTTATTAATGGCATGAGGTGGTCGTAAGACTCCTCCACCACCTAATCACTCACCTATAGTGACAAGAAGTCATTCTAACGATAACATTCCCCCTCAAACAGTAACCACATCAAACGACGATCCACGGATCACAGTTGAACCAGTAACCCCAAATCCTACAGGTGGTGACATACAAGAGATTGTTCGCCAATATCTCATAAGAACTCATAGTGCCTTAGCCCGTTTGAGGCAACAAAATTGACCTTTGGACCAGCCTTTATATTTCTCTGATATCAGAGAACAACTCGGAGGCACTAACCTCACTGTGAACCCTACAGATCCAACCCTCACTCCTGTTGCGGGAGGATCTGGAATACGTCCTTCACCACCTCCATCATCCCTTTCTTCCTCTGGAGAAGGCTCTTCTGATGAGGGCAATTCCCCTTCTCATCCTTCCACACCCACTACACCAATGGCCAACCAGAACAATCCTGCTAGACCTTGGCTCGACCAATATGTCGTAGCTGTACCTGGAGCTCAGCATCCCTTACCTAAACACTCGGAGAAATGGCTTCCCAAGTTTGACCCTGACTCAAAACAGATCGTTGAAGATCACATTAAAACGTTTATGTTAGCCATAAGACTCCGCAATGTCGATCATGAAGACGTAGTCTGTAGGTTGTTCCCCTACACTTTCGAGGGCAATGCCTCTACATGGTACTTTTCCCAACAACCGCATACCATCGTGTCTTGGGAAAAGTTTGAGTCATGCTTTTTGGAAAAGTTCGGAGATGGTAAGCCTCCGGAAGTCCTAGTCATTGAGCTTTCCAACTTAAGAATGAACCCAAAGGAAAAAGTTAAAGACTTTAATCAAATATTCTTAACGCTTAAGAACCGAATCCCTACAAATTCCATGCCTGCCAAGAATCTCATAATATCATACTATACTAAAGCTTTGCATCAAAGTATAGCTATTTGGGTTAAACGATCTAAGAAAGCCACGTTGTTAGAAGCCTTCGAGGAGGCCAGCCAGATTGAAAAAGACATACTTAGTCTTAAAGACACTGCTAGCAATGAGACAGAGACTAGTTCTTCTTCCAAAGAGAAGATTGAAATCCTCCCTAGACCTACTCAAAGTAAAACACAACCTGAAAGCTCTGATTTAGAAAACTTAACTAAAGTTGTCCAAAAACTGTCAAACCAAGTTATAGATTTGAAAAGGACGACTGAAGAAGCTTCTTCGAGAAAAGGGCCTTACAAGCCCCCATTTCGGAAGCCTTTTCCCACCAACCGACCTAATCCAACCACTGAGGGCCTTAATCTAGAAAGTCTACAATACGCCCTTCAAACAATTCTAGAAGCCCAGGATAACTTGATGCCTCCTGAGATTCATGAGGAGGTGGTTGAACAAGAGACAGTTCAAGAAGAGGAGTCTTCTCCAAATATTTTTGGACACTTCTCGGATAGCATCTTCCAATCTAACTTCGAGATGGTTCATCCCTATAATACTAGGAGTAAGACAGCAAACAAACCTTCTTCTGAAAACACTACGACTCTGCCTCCAAAGCAATCTAAACCAGTTGAGACTAAACAGAGTCATGTGAACCCCAACTTAGATTATGATGTAGTTGAAGATATTAAAAAGTTAAGGGCTAACATTTATGTTTATGAGTTATTGAAATTTCCATTTCTGCTACAAAACATCTCAGAGAATGGCAAAAATGGTAATTCAAGTGATAACAAGGTTGTTCAGAACAAAGTTCCTCGGAAGACTTCCACAAAGAATAATCCTGATCCTCAAGATAAAGGAAGCCTTCATGTAACTAATGTAAATAATGTAAATAATGTAGATAAAGTAGCCTTAGCAACTGCGAGTAAAAAGCCACAAACTACCACCCTTAGCACTCACAAGAATGTACCTCCATTTTTGTTAACTTTCGAAATCTTTAATAGAAATGTTCACAATTGTATGGTAGACTCAGGAGTGTCATCCAATGTGATGCCATGGTCTGTGTGTCAGAATATTAACACTGAAGTTGAACCCTCCACCTTAAAAATCATACAACTTGATCGAACCAATGTTAAAGTTATAGGAGAACTAAAAAATGTGCTTATAAGATTATCGTCTAACCCCAAAGTTCATCAAGTCATTAATATTATTGTTGTGGATATTCCAGAAGTGTATGGTCTGTTTTTAAGCAGGGACTGGTCGGAGCAGCTACACGGATATTTCGCGACAAATTGGTCTCACCTATGGCTTCCAGAGAACGGAAAGCCTAACAAGATAAAGGTAAATCGTGAACGCTACCTTAAGCTCACGGTCACAGATTTGAACGATCCCAACGAACCATTTACACCTTCTACTGATTCACCCGAAGTACAAGGGATGGATACCTTTTTCGGCAATTTCATGGCCGAGACTTCAAATATCACCAATCCAGAACAGTAGTCCGAGATTGTAGCATACATGCAGCCAACAGTTTCTACACAACGATCTCATGCACCCGATGAAAATTAAATTTGGTCTCTTTATTTCGACGGGTCAAAATACAAAGAAGGAGCTGGTGTAGGCTGCATTATTATCGATCCGGCAGGTAACAAAACATTGATTGCATGTAGGCTAGAATTTGAATGTACTAATAACACTACAGAATATGAGGCTTTACTGCAAGGTCTCAGAAAATCTTTAGATATCAACATTCAAAACTTGACTGTCTTTGGCGATTCTAAAATTGTGGTTAGACAGGTAAGGGATTCTATCCACTGTCTGTCTCTGCATCTTAAAAGCTACCAATCCAAGGTATGGAATTTAATGAATAAATTTTTTGCTTTCAATATAAATTCTATTCCTAGATTGAATAACTCTGAAGCTGATCTATTAGCTAATGTAGCTTCCAAACCCTTTCCTGCAGAAAGCTTGTCCCTGAATGCATTCTCCGTCGAACTATTGTTCCGGCCATCCATTCCCGACAACATCATGAACTGGAGGGTCTTCGACGACAATCAGTAGATTATTAGCTTTCTGCATATGGAAGAAACTTTTCAAGGCATGGTGATAAACGAACACACACACGACGACAATTTGCACGATTTCACGGTAATACCAGATCCGAGAACTCCTGAATCTTCATCGGACATGGTAAATTCGATCCCTAAATCTGTAGTTAGATTAGAGAAATTTTATGATCTTCAAGATAAATTCAAAAAATCGGTCAACTGTAAAACCAATAGTTCCTCTTTATCATATGAAAAAGTAAACTTAGGGACTAAGGACAATCCGCAGTGCATTAATCTAGGGTTAGGATGTTCTGAACAAGAAAAAGCCGCATTTATTAAATTGTTCAAAGAATTTAAAGATGTCTTTGCATGGACGTATGATGACCTTAAAAATTCGACCCTAACATCATACAACATGTCATTCCTATGAAACCCCAAACCTCGCCCTTTCAACAGAAATTAAGAAAAATGCACCCTAAGCTCGAACCGACCGTCAAAAAAGAATTAAATAAACTTCTAAATGCTAAGATAATTTTCCCTGTTAGGCACACTCAATGGGTTTCTAACCTTGTCCCTGTTCAGAAGAAAAGTGGGGAAATCCGACTATGCGTCGATTTCTGAAACCTTAATAGAATGTCTGATAAAGACAACTATCCTGTCCCACCCATGGAACAGATCCTTCAACAGGTACCTGGTTCTGAGAGGCTATCCTTACTGGATGGTTTCTCGGGGTACAACCAAGTCCTGATGTCTCCTCCGGACCAACTTAAAACTACCTTCCGCACTCCATGGGGCACCTATGCTTATCGAAAAATGCCCTTTGGATTGATTAATGTCGGTGCCACTTTCCAGAGAGCGATGGACATCGCTTTCCGAGGCTTAATCAATCAGTCCGTTGTAGTTTACTTAGATGATGTGACAGTATTTTCTAAAAACAAAACCAATCATCTATCTCATTTAAGAGTCGTTCTACAGCGATGTCGTAAATATGGCATTTCCTTGAATCCTAAAAAATCCATCTTTGCAATAGAACAGGGTAAACTCTTAGGATTTATTGTGTCAAGTGAAGGGATGATTATCAACCCCGAAAGGACTCAAGTCATCTCGAAACTTCCCCCTCCTACATCCAAAAAATCTATGCAGTCTTTCTTAGGCCAGCTAAACTTTGTGAGGAGATTCGTCCCCAGTTTCTCCGAAATGGTTAGACCTTTACAGAATCTAATTAAGAAAGACGCCCAATATCATTGGGGACCCTTAGAAGATCAATCTTTTAATGCAATAAAGAAGGCCATAATAGATGCTCCTTCCCTCATCAACCCCGACTTTTCCCAAGACTTTACGCTCTACACTTTTGCTTCTAACCATTCCTACGCCATCGTCCTAACTCAAAATAATGTCGAAAACAATGAAGTAGCCATTGCCTTTATGAGCTCTACTTTCAAAGGCATTGAACTTAATTATCCAGTGGTAGATCAGTAAGCCTACATTGTTTTTAAAGAAGTCAAGCATTTTCGGTCTTATCTTTTGAAATCGAGGACGAAAGTTAGTATCCCTTACCCAGTCATCAGGAACCTGTTAGTGTGGAAAGAACTAGGAGAAAAGAGGGCAGGAGTATGACTTAGAAATTACCCCAACTCAGATAGTGAGAGGCCAAGGGTTATGCAAGTTAGTTGCTGACTCAGCCGCAAGACAACAAGAAGAAAACAACATGTCAAACCTAGGACATCACAATCAAAATGCAATCTGTTGTGCACAAAACTCTGTCAGTCCCTGGTATGACGATATAAAATTCTGTCTTGAACATGGGTCAGCCCCCCGTCACCTAGATCCCACTAAAAGAAGAGCATTGAGATTAAATTCTACCTCCTTTCATTTGGTTAATGGTGTCCTGTTTCGTCAAAGTTTTGATGGTGTACCGATGCGTTGTCTTGAGAAAGACGAAGCAGAAAAAGTCTTACTAGAATTGCATGCAGGAGAAGTTGGTGGTCATTTTTGTGGTGAAACCACTACCCATAAGGTTTTGAGAGCCAGTTATTACTGGCCCACGCTTTTGAGAGACGCCCATGCCTTGTGTCGTAAGTGTATTATTTGTCAAAAAGCTTCAGGGCAGTTATAGAAACCAGCCTTTCCTTTGCAGCCCGTTTCAGTAGACTTTCCTTTTAAGTAGTGGGGCCTGGATATCATAGGTCCAATCAACCTACCATCCTCACAACAACATAAGTTTATCATAACATCCACAGACTATTTCACCAGGTGGTCTAAAGTTGCTGCTTTAAGAACTGTGAACACCAGTCAGGTAATTGCCTTTCTAAATTTGAATATTATTACTCGTTTTGGTATCCCTGATTGTTTAGTATTCAATAACGCTTCTTACTTTTCCTCTCTTGAGATGAGCGATTTCTCTTTAGAAAAAGGAATTAAATTGAAGTATTCTGCTAGCTATTACCCCCAGGGAAATGGATTGGCAGAATCAACAAATAAGAACTTGATTAAAATCATCAAGAGAACGGTGGCTAAAAATCACAAAAACTGGCACAATGCACTGTCAAACGCGCTATGGGATGATAGGGTAACACCAAAAAATGTTGTAGGTAATTCTCCTTTCTTTCTTGTTTATGGAAGAGAAGCAATTCTGCCACCACACATTCTTCTTCCTTCACTACAATTATCACAGAAAATTCAAGAAGAAGATTGTCCCCCCTTGGAAAACTGAATTAATGCTTTGATGAAGCTAGAAGAGGTAAGAGCCCAAGCTAAACATAAGTTAGATCAGCATCAACTATTGGTTAAAAGATGGTTCGATTCTAACTTTGCCTCTGATAGGAATTTCGAAGTAGATGATCTCGTCTTAAAATGGGACAAACCGCATGAGGGAAAGGGAGAGCACACGAAATTTCAAAACTTATGGCTTGGACCGTTTTTAGTTGCTGAGAAGTTAGGTCCCAGTTCTTTTCGATTGCAGAATCTAGAAGGGCAGCCTGACACCTATCCGGTGAATGGCCAAGCCCTGAAAAGATACTTTGCTTGATGACAACCCTTGTACATATTTTTCTTTTGTTTACTTTTCTTTTGTTGTTTTGTTTTTGATTTTTCCTTGCGTTTACCAGTTTTTGTTTTTACACATACCTCCATGTTGAACTATTCAGATAAAGAAAATAGAAAATTCCTTCACTGAAATGACTGCTAAGAAAATTGTATAAACATCAATTGTGTACTTCTGAAATTTACATATGTGTTGGCAAAAGTTGGTTGTTTGAAAGAAGTTAACTGATTTCGATCTCTAAGTAAAGCATGTCATGATCATCTATTATCTTTTTACGATGTCCCTATTCCTTAAGGGAATGACTCAGAAGATGTCTCCCTGCCTTAGAAAGTTGGTTCTGTAAATGAAACATCTCTGGATCTTGATAAAGGACAGTTATAAAAATTTTGATGAGGTCTGTAAAAACTATGTTAAAATCATAATTTTCAGCGTCACCCCGCTCGACTATATATCTTTAAAAAATAAAATAAATCAATAAAAGAGCTGTGGGAAGTGCTTGTAAACCCGCCAGGATGCTGAACAGGTCTGCTGGAAGTGGGTAAATGCATGCATGGCGCCAAGACAACTTCGTTGGGGTACTGAACAGGCCCGCTGGCAGCGAAGCAATGTCGGGTATATGAAAATTTGCAAATAAGAAACCTCTTAACCTTAAAATGTCCTTTATTCTGATCCAGAACTTCTTGGCAGTATACGGATATCAGAGTGGGTTAAATGGCAACCCTGTCGAGCCTATGGACACCTGCTGGCAGCAGTGGCTCTGTCAACAGTATTGGAGATTTTATTTTTAATATCCCCGCTCCCTTGTCTTAAGACTGTTATCAGTTTTCATCCTTTAAACACTGCTGGAATATGTGGTTAATGAAGATGTTTATATGATTTTCTGGTTGTTGTTTTTAGTTAGAAATTTTCTCATTATCCCAATCTGAATTTGTTCTTTTGGCAGAGATAACTGCTTCTACCAGTGTGTCACCATTGTTGGCAGCCAATTCACATTTTTTTACTGTCCTTATAAGCTTCCTACACCAGTGCTTGGCAAACCTTGATTTTCGTCGCAATTCTCAAATAAAATGACACTATTATTTTGCGCTATTTGCACACTTACCTATGTTCTTGTTTTCACGACTGCAAGCGTGAAAACTTGGTTTTCAAAGTCACATTAAAATCATCACTGAATTGTTGTAATCATTCTTGTCGATATGCCCATTGTGTTTCCAATTTTACTTATCTTTATACAGTTGGCAAGACCCCTTGATCTGTACTCATTTGGCACTCTTTGATTGATTATATAATTTCATTTTATGAGTGATTGAGTTTGTGATGCATTGATGATTGGATTTTCTTTGATCAATTCACTTGACACATTGGTTTCATGAAAACGCATTTGCGTTGTGGTAAGACCCTTGATATAAATCGTTCCATACAACGCATAGTTCATATAATCAAACCTTTGGAGCGATTTCGATTTATTGCTTTAACTATTTCTCGCGTGAATGTTTAATCCACTTACCATAGATTCCATTGGTCAATTGAATGGCATGGTTTTTAACATATGCATAGTGGGTTGAATAGTTATTTGCATCGGCGGTTGTACTGTGGATATGACTGTTTTGCATGTAATGAACTAGATCCACCACCTTCGCACGATATGTCATTAATGTCTTCCCCCTATCCCTGTTTCACCTTTGCTAGTTTCGGGTAAGCCTGTGAGTGTTCTGCCCCTGTGTATGCTGTGTTCAAACCCTAGCCCGTTCACTTCGCTCACCATGTGCTCCTGTCTATGGCACCGGTGGTGCGCATAGAGCCAAACGGTAGTCAAGCTCTGTTACTGTTCGATGATGCCCGTAAGGATTTAGAGGACAGTGGTTGGCTCGTGTTTATACAGAGGTTCGAGGGCTTCAACCTTTCAGTTGCCCAACAATTCTCCCTCACCTTTGATGGGTGTAGGGCTAAAGTAGGTGACACACAACTTGAACTTAATGAAGAATTCATAAGCTCTACTACAGGACTAGCAGCCACGGGCCAGCAATGGTTTAAAAACTCCAAAGTTGATGAGGTGTCGTGGACATTACTATTCATATCAATGAAGGTTGTATCCTGTGATAAAGGTATGCCTATTTCCACCCTTAAATCCAGGTGGCACGATATTTTGGTGATTTTGAAACAATTTGTGACTTGTGAAGGTCGGTATGGCTTAGTATTTTTGTATCAGGTCTGGTTATTGATGAATTTCATGGGCTACTCTTTGAACATGCCGCATTACTTTTTGCGTAGTCTTTACAAGATGGCTAAGAGGTTCAAACGTGAGAGGGCTGATAGCAGCCTGTTTCACCATGGCTTAATTAGACTCATCGTCATCCACCATTTAAACCTTCATGGCGATAATTGGCAAGCCTTTCTGTCTAGAAATGGCTTTGCTGGTCTAGATTCTATCCAAATCGATAAAGCCGTGGTTAGTGAGACTATGGTTGGGCCACCCGTTCCTTTCCATGTCCTTCTACCCCCTGCCAAACCCTCTGTTTTCCTTGATATCGACCTACCCGACATCATAACAGACAAGACTGAGGCTGTAAAGAAGCTTGTGAGTAAGAAAGTCAGGGGTAATCCTACTGTCGACAGCAAGGGTAAGAAGAATGCTCGATTGATATTGAGACTTGCCCGGAATAAACCTAAGCCAAACGTCGACCAAAAACCCATAGTTCTGAGCAAGGACTCGAACTCCAATATTGAGCGTTTCCTGGCTAAAGAGTACCCCTATTCCCATGTCCTATGTTCAGAGCAACCCTATGACTATGTTTCTAATTTACCCCCGTGCCTAAAGAACAATCATAACTATCCAGGAATCAAGCTACATAATGAAACCCTCGGTGATTTAAGCAAACCCTCGACTATTATGTCAAAACCCGAACAGACATCATGCAGCCAATGCGATGTGTGGCTAGAGCGCTACTACATCGACGTTCCCTTGTTACAGTCAAAGATCAAATCGTTGGAGGAGCAAGTTGTAGTGTTGTTGAGAAAAAGGGACAAGTTTCAAGCTAATGACAAGAAACAGAAGACCACTGGTTCGATTGTCTTCAGGAATGTCGAATCGGCAACAGCGTTCGTCAATTCCAAATTATCATAATCAAAGTTGTTTCTCATTGTCCAGGTATGAATTTCAATATGATTTTTGCTTTGTAAGTTTGTTGGAATCATTGTAACATATTCGATTTTTCTTCCTAATTTGCTTTGTTCGTTTAAATACATTTGAAATGATTATGTTTCCTGTACAGTAGATTCATTTTACTAAACTCAAATGTAGTTGTGATTTCGTTATGAGATTTGGTCGTGCCCAGTTTAGCAATTGATTGGTTTTGACTGGGTTTGATTCGTTTTAGAATAATTTTGTTGGTTTGAATTAACCAAATCAATGGGGTTTGCTTTCGCTTGGATTTTGATCGCATTTGACTTGTACAGGAGATTTTTGTGCTAAAATTAGAACACGATTATGTTTTGATTTGATACGATTTTGTTGTGGTTGGATGCTATCGGCTCTAATTTAGTTCTTATGATTCGATTTTGAAACGATTTCATAGGATTGAATTGGTATGATCTTTTATGAGTGTAATGTATCATTATTAGGGATTGGTTTGATAAATACGAGGTAGTTTATTAAATTGGAAAAATGACTCTGTTTTGTATTGAATCAACATTCTCGTTTGGATTTGGATTACATTCGACCTGTGCAAAAGATCTATTCGCCAAAATTGTGGAACTGTGTTGGTTCATAATGATTGTATCGACCTCAAACTGTTTCGATTCGTTCCTATTTGATTTGATTTACAAATGATTCCCGCGTGTCTTAAGTTAGCACGATTGTTTGTATGAGTTTGATTGATATTGAAAATAGATTTGATGATGCTCTATTGGTTTTGATTTTCAAAAATGATTTGGTTAAGCTCAGATCGACATATTTCATCTCTGTTGAATTCGTATGAAAAAACTCGGCTAATATTTCGTTTTGAAATTAATTCAAGTGATGATTTCGGTGACTGTCAATCGATTATGTCTGCTCCCAATTGGAAATAACAAACGTTGGAAAAATCCCACATATCATGTTACCAACTGATTAATTCATTTACGATTTCATTTGTTTCAATTTACATACAAGTTTTTGTTTGGTTTGCAAATAGCATGATCATTTGTATATGTTAATACAGTTATATCAATTTGAAAAACGATCATGTTGATTTCGTTTGGATTCGACAATGATTTTGTTGATGGCTGAAGCAACTATTTGTGTCGATTTCAATTGGTTCATGAAAATAATTTCATTGCTGTCGAATTATATGAGAGATTTTGTTTACCCGAATTGGTGATAATGAATTAAATAGAGTGCATCCATCTCTGTTATCATTTGGTTGACTACGATTTAGTTTGTTCAATTTGCATACAAGTGTCGATTTGAATGATGCTTTTAGCAATCAAATATTTTTCAATAGTTTGAATATATTTTTTAAGATTCGAATTGATTTTGAAATGATTCTGTGTTCAATTTAGACCAGCTACAGAATCGCAAGATTCTGTAGCTAGTCTTAGAAATTAGATTTTTGTCAATTTCATCAATAAAATATCCTCTAATATTATATATTCTTGTCCTTGTTTAGGTACATACGAATTACCATGATCAATTGGGCATGTTCTAGCAGTTTGGGAGATACTTTGGATATGTTTTTATTTTAGGTTGTTAGTTTAGTTAGACTTGGGAGATTATCTCCAGATTTCCTGTAAACTGTTTTGATAATTCCCACAGGGATGTTTTACCCTGTGGGAGGTCTTTAAATATTTGTGATTTTTTGTAATAAACCCATCATCATCACTGTGGGGAGAACCAAATTATGGATTTATGATTCAGACGGAGATGAAAGTTGATGCCTTGTAACAGCTTTCGCTTTCAATATATCAAACTTTTGTTTCAAGTTTTATGCATATCAGTTTGCAATTAATTATCGACTACTTTAGCTATCATAATTCTTTGCATGTTGATTTGATTTGATTTATATGTTATCCATATCTGATACCTCTCTTATTTTAAAAAATACAGCAATTAGTCTGCTTCACTTAATGAATTACAGGTTTACCTTTTTCGTTGAATGAATCATTTTGTACAAGTCTTTGCACACATATTTATCTAACTAGGACGATTTGTAAATTATAAGATTGATGTAATTTTTTATGTCTTGTTTGTCCTGTTATATATATTTGAAGAGCACAACAGCTTGTCGTTTACGAGAAGCAAGTGGATAATCCGGTGCGGGTTTCTTCCTTCCGAACAGCTAAAACAACTACTGCACCCAGGACAAACTTGAAGCATTACTTCAGGTCAGTTTTTTATTTATTATTTAATAGTTAATTAGTTAGTATAATATAAGTAGTTTAGATAAATATATTAGTTTAGATACATAGTTAGAATTATTGTTTTAATTTCTTAGCTTAGATAGTTTTTTAGTTTATTTCTTTTTCATAAAATTACAAAAATCAAAAAACAATAGTTTCATTGTCTTAGGACAGATTACAAATGAGTTTTGCAGGTTTTCATTTAAATCTGTAATTTGTAAATATTGTACATTTGTGATTAAGATTTAATTCTGTTAGTAGTTAGATGTTTAATGTTAAGCCCTAATGTTGGCTCATTACCCCTTAATTGGGGCATATTAGATTAGTAATGCTATTTTGTTTATGTCGGCTTTAGGCCATTAGTTGTAATTTAGATTAGTAATGTTATTTTAATTATGTCGGCTTTAGGCCATTA
>ML790467.1:133308-149375 GCA_009831015.1 Picea engelmannii | reverse complement strand
GGGGGGGGGGGGGGGGGTTATTTTAAACTAAGGGAAATTGTGAACTTAACTATGAGGGATAGGCATATCATGTAACACCTAGTTGAATCTATGGCCATGTATGAAGGTATTCTTATCCTTAAGACAATGGGGATAAATGATCTTATTGCAATTGGGGACTTCTCTATAATAATTCACCAAATGCAAAATCACTCAACTTCACAATATTATCATTTCCATATTGATTCTAAGAACTCAAGGTGTGGTGAAATATTTTAGTTCTATCCATTTTTTTAAAGTGCTCCAATCCCAAAATAGTGGGGCAAATGCTATGGAAAATAATGGAATCTTGTTAAATTACAAAATGTTGTCCAAACATGGGGGGTCCCCCACGTTGAGCCTAGTATAATATATTTATAAGCCTAAAGAGATAGAAAGTTAACATTGAATCCAAGTATGAAAGATTTGTGAGTAGGAACCTTGCACTTCCAATGAACTTTTTTTTTTTTTCTTCAATAGAACCCTATAATTAAATTTGGATACAATTTTTTGTTACCATAGTTCCAAAAGTTACCCATGAATGAAATTTTGAGCCCTAAATCCATAACTATATTTTATTCTGCATGAGATAGAGCCTTGTCTTGAGTTATCTAGTTACAATTTTAACCCAAAGAACTCCTTTTACTATTAAATTTATTGTGGAGAAGACCTATCAAGCCAAAGGACGAAGCATAAACCTAAACAAGAATACCATCATTCAAATTGGCTTCATTGATTTCAAAGGTGGACCATCTCCAAGTTTGAGAGAGAGATGGGAATGAATGTTGACTACATAGTTTGGATCTGGAGATTGGTCAAAGTTGAGAGTCAGTGATCAGACTTATGTATTTCTGGAACAAGCAAGCCAAGAACCAAAGCTAGAGCCATAACTAAAGTTGAATCCAATAGCCATAGCCATGGGATGGAGACACAACTAGAGTCAGAGTTGTAGCCAAGAAAAAGAGTTAGAGCCATGTTTTAGATAATCAAATAGAAGGCACATTGATCTAGATTGGTTTCCTCTAAGATTTTGGAGACCAAAAAGCATCTCAATGTGGAGATCTGAAATATATTTGAACTAGAAAATGGTTGTAAGACTTAGTACCAAAAAGATAATTTGATGATTAATGAAGGTTAAATAAAATATGAAATCCAATGTAAATGTAAAAGTAAATAAGAAAAAAGAGAGAAAAAGGAAAAATCAAATAGGAGAGAAATGAGTGAGGAATGGGAAATGAAATGTCACACCCTTTGGCCTTCCCATTACCCCAACTCTCCCTGTTTTTTCCTATACTTTCACTCTTAAATGGATTTTGCTGGCCAAGAGAGGAGGATGCATAGAGACAGTGATATGTTGCATTGTACTAGAGATTGTTGAAATAGACTGAGCAACCATGGAATGTTGGTTTTTCCATTTGGGTTTCCAAGGTAAGCATTAAGTTCTTGTGTTGTGAATATATCTATTTTTTATGTTATTTTTTTTTATCTAGTATGAGTTTAAATGAATTTGATTTATTTTTAAATTGTTGCATGTGTTGTTTAGTGGGTTGAGAATTCTTCAACATCTTTAGTTTTGAGGATTTTCTTCATATTTATTGTCTCCATGAGCAAGATAATAATCACAAAAGCTATGAAACCTCCACCATTGGATTCCCAACCAGTCTCAAAGATGGATGGATTTCATTCCAGATTCATTGTAATAGTTTAGGGGGTTTCTAAATCGTTTTGTTTTGGTTGTTCTATGTATTTCTCTTTCCTACAAGTTGTAAATCTTCCCCAAAAACCATATTCCCTCTTCTCTAAGTCAATTTCTTCTTGTCGGACATATTCTTCATTCCACAAGATACAATTCCTCCTCCTTGAGTCATTTTTTCCTTAGCTAGGAATTTTCTCTTACCCACAAGTTGTACGAAAAATTAATTGTAGAGTAGATGGTCATACAGGACCATACACAATTATAGGAGGCCATTTGGTTGTTGGGCGTTCAAGACATTGATCCCTTAATTATTTGGTGGGTGAGTTCATTAGAGAGAACTCCATAGCCAAACCGACCTTCTTGACCACTAGCCCGTTATTTGTGGAATCAAAGTACCCATCCCATGTTTAATAATATTCAATTACTAGCCCACAATTCAATACATATAATTGACGAAATCCTTTCCATAGAAAGTTGTTTGTCGAGTCTCTAGAGGTGAGACCTCTAGAAATTGGGCGTTGGATGAGACTTCTTGAGCCTGGGATCATTTTGGTTTTGAGGAGAAACCATTGGAGTGGTGCATAGCAACAAAAAGAAGGATGGAATAAATATTGTGATTGTCATCCATAGGCATTGAAATCTCTGCCCAATACTAAGTCGATGGCATCTATTTTTTGTTTGAGTGTTATGTAAATTCTCTAAAATAAATAATGTTACCTATAGTCATGTATTTTACTAAGAGTGGAAGCTATATATAATCAATTTAAGTGCTATATTTTCTCAATCAAATTGAGTTAATAAAACATAGCTACACCACTAGTTTCAATTGAAGGAATGAACACTGCAACTAGTAAATGGAATTTTAGTGTTGTATAGAATCATTTAAATAATCAAAGTTTATATTCATCTAACTATCAATTTTTTTCACTGGAATTTTTAACCAAGTATTGAAACTAGTTAACAAACAACAATTGAAGGGGCATGGGATTGACCTATATGCAATTGCAAAGTATGCTATTTGGCATATTTTACAGTTTTTTTCAAGGTCGATTTGATGCAAAAAAGTTCACTTGAAGAGATTAATAATCGTTGGATTTTGCAACACAATCAATAGAGCAATCTCATAAAACCAATCTCAGAAACATATTCAATTGTGTTGCAGAGAAGTTTCACTCATAATTTCATTGAGCTTAGAAGCCATGAAGGTCAATTATGAAAATAGAGCACTTGACATCACAAAAATTTAGAAACATAATTGTCCTTTTGTTAATAACTAGTTTTTGTATGCAGGTTACAATAGACAATAGTGGTCCATTCGAAGAAAAAAAAACTTTGTACATGGATAGAAACATAGATCAAAAGTTATTTTCACAAGATATTCGTGTTGGTGAATTGAGTGGGCCGTAAGTCCCTCGTTTATGGATCAACTCTTCATTTCAAAGAGTGAAACGGTTGAAGTGGTAGTTATTTTAGTGATTCAACAAAAAAGATAATGAACTATTCATTTCAAGTGAAAGATGTTGTAGTTAATTCAATCTCAATATTGACGATAACACATTGTTCAATTTGGGTTTTGGAACAATTGAAGTAGAACTTATCATAATCAATGATTGAAAAGGATAATGATATATTCAATTCAAGTGAAATATATTTAGTAATTTCAATATCAATATTTTCAATAACAAATTGTTCAATTTGAGTAGTGGAATGACTAAACATTGGAAATTATCGTAGTCATTCATCAAAAAATACACTGAACTATTAAATTCAAGTTAAATTTATTGTAGTCAATTCAATGTCAAGATTGCTGATAATAAATTGTTCAATTCCAATAGTGGAACAATGGACGTGGATATTATAGTAGTCATTCATCAAAAAAGATTTGTCCATAAACCTGAACATATGTTATATCTTATGTTCCTTTAACTTGTATAACTCTTGACATGGAATCAATGCTTGTTATAACTAGAAGTTAAAATATCAAGGTTGTTAGACATATGGATCTCAAATTATGTTTCTTGAATTGCACAAGACTTGAAACCATAGTAGTAAGATTCAAATACAAATACAAATATGACCACGATTCGGTATGGAAAAAAACATTTAATGAAAAAATCCCAGTATAACTCCAACATAGAAGTACTACATGTTGTCTATACATGTATCATGGGGTCATATATTACTTCTTATAATCTAAATTATATATAAAACTCTATTATAAGTGTGTGGTTGAGACAACAACAATTGGTTTTCTTAATGTTTGTTATACTGATTAGAGTAAATTTGGGGTCTAAAATAGGCCTCCTAAGGAAAATAGTAAAAAAATATGCCATGTCACACTAAGAGGTATTATCTAGTGAAGGTTAATCCACATTCTCTCATTAATTATAGTTTCTAAGTACGTTGGGTTAGTATAGAGTTATGAGACAAAGCTTAAAAATAATAATGAAAGGTTTATATCCTCCCTTCACACACAATAAATGATGTGTGTGTGTGTGTTAAAGGTGGGCAAAAATGGAAAACTATTATAGAGAAATCTGATATGCTCTTTCAAAAAGTTTCGTCCATGACACCGTCAATTTTTTTCTATCATCTTAAACTTTCATTCCAAGAGAGATACAACTTAAAAAATATTGAGGGTTGGTTATTATTGGCCCACTTTGTTTTTTGATACAAATGCATTTGTTATGGCATGCCCTAAATGCCATATATTTTCATGGAAACAAATCTTTTTCCCTTGCCACTCATACCTATTAAAGGTGGAAGCACCTTTTCAACAGTGGGGATTAGAAATTCAATGGGGAAATAAATCCAAATTATAGTGGTAAGCACAAATGGATATTGAAAACAATATATTATTTCATAAAATGAATTAAGACTATTCCTACAAGGGCTTCCACTGATTTAGTTATCATAAAATTCCTTGAAGATAATATTTTATCTAGATTTAGTTGTCCTAGGAAGATCATCACTAAAAATACACATTCATTCAAATCTTCCAAGTTGCTAAAGTTTTTTCAAGACTACAATATTGAACTTGGACACTCAACTGCATATTACCCATGAGGAAATGGCTTGGTAGAGTCATCAAATAAAAGTCTAATTAGAATCATCAAGAAGATGTTATCACAGAACAAGAAAGCATGGGATTCTCATCCCAAGTACACTTGTGGGCTAATAGGATAAACACAAAAAGATCCATTGGTACTGTTAGAATATAATGGATGTGCTCATTTAACCATAGACAATATATAAATATTGTCACCCAACCAAATGTCGAAGCCACCCCCAAGCACCTTAAACTTGACAGAGAATGATTCTGGAAGAAAACCAATAGCCAACCAAGGAAAAGGCATAAAGATAACCAAGACTGATCATAAATTCCAACCATAACCAACAGAAAGTCTGAGCCTAAACCAGGAAACCAGATTGTAGGAGCTGCCAACTGCAGGTACTCCCCAAACTTCCACACTAGCCCAATTCCTGCAGTGCACACTTCTTCCCAGCCTCAATTCTAAGCAGTGTGTATGAAATGAGGTATGGACACTTGTATTTATACTGTTTCCTGAGCTATCTAGGCCGACTTCTCATTTTGGAGACTAAATACTTAATATTAATTATTTCCTTGAGCCAACTTGTCTTCTAGGGTTATGTTCAACACTTTAGGGTTACTTCTTGCTTCCCAGAATATTCTACTCTCTTCAGTGTTACATGTGGAGGTAAATACCTCCCTTGACTACCATAATATCAACACTCCCTCCTATCTAGGGAGGTATTGAAGGAAATGGTCTTGAGCACAAACATACCATTCAACCGGTAGCATCATCATAGTCGTATAGACTATCTCATGATTAGATCACGAGCACCATCATCACTATTAGTGTCATCTGACAATATCAACTGCATCATCTCTCGAAACCATACTCCATCCGAGTAATCAGAAACAATGTTGAATAAGTCACTCACTCCAAGGAGTGATACAAGGACCACTCTTCTAATATGGACATAAATCCTAGAAGAATGACGATCCCAACAGATGTTAAAAGTTGTGCCATGGACTATGGAGACCATTCCTATAGAAATGTCAATCTAGGAATATTTTATAATCATGCCATAAAGATCTAACTCAACCTATATGCCTTAGAAAATATTGGTCCTGAACCATTTTTCCTAATCGGGCCACAAACTGTGCCTTAGGAAAAATACTAGTCCATGTTATGTTAATAAATTGTCACCCTAGACTATTCTCTTCCCAGAGAATACTTGTCTGTCAACAATTTGTTCTATATGAACCATTCTCTGTCTGGAGAATGTTTGTCCACAAGCACATTGACTATTCATCTGGTTGATAATCATTTTCAACACTATTGATGGTCTACATGGCAATTAGAACAATGTCATTCAATAGAACACAATTGTGTCTATCCATAGTAGTACACAACTACAATCTAGTGGTACACTACTACACCAAGTAGCACACAACTACTTAATCAGTGACACATAGTCAAAACCAGTGGAACACATCCACCATAGTAGCATACATCTACTGTCCAGATACATACAGTCTCCATAGAAATCATATCATCTGATATCAACATGCACAGAAAAACAATGTCATGATATAAACTGAATCATCTAGGCCATTCTTCCACTCACATCTATGATATCTGGAAGATCATCTGCCCTCGGAAGGTAAAACATCAGTCATGAGCTACTAGACTATTCTTCTCAAGCATAGAAGAATAACTGTCATGATTTCTAAGCCTGGACCATTCACCTATCTGGGCCATTCCTCTGGCACTAAACAAAGTGCAACCTAGAGAGAATGAGTCTGCCCTAGAGAATGTATGTCCCTGATTTTTGAACATGAACCATTCACCTACATGGGGCATTCCTTCGGCACTAAACAAAGTGAAACCTGGAGAGAATGAATCCTCCCTAGGGAATGACTATCTGGACCATTTCCTAAGGAAATGATTGTCCTGCACCAACCTCCAAAATGAACCATTATTAGAAACTGCTCACAACTATGAGCTTTGAAAGAATGAATGTCCAGCGAGGCAGACCAGTCTTCTTGACCACTACTGAGAGTGACTTCCAAGAAGAGAGACGGTCCTATACCATTCCCCCACACTGGCCACAAGGGGAATCATTTTCTATGATACATCAACAATCCATCGAACCATTTTCATTACGAAAATGACCGTTTTATCTGGACCATTTTTTGAACTAGAAAATGCCTCTCCGTCAGAAATATCAAACGACTTTTTGAACTGGAAAGGAACTACTTAGCCTAGACCATTTTTTGAACTTGAAAAATGGTTTTCCATAAATCAATAGCACATCAGTGCTCCCTCCCAACCTGGGAGTCATCTCTTCCCTTTTAATAAGGAATTCGTCCCCACGAGCTTCATCTTGTTTCTTGAGTATGCAAACTCTTTCATCTTGGACAAAGGCTTTACCGAAATGTATGCTATCTTCTCATCTGTGGAGATAGATATTGGAGAATAACTTCTCTTTCTGGACTTCATCACGGAGAATGTAATGCTCGATTTCAATGTACTTCTGGAACACTGATTTTCTCTGAAGGCTTCATATAGCTCTGATCATTATAGTATATCATAGTTGGATTCATCTCTTTTGCTTCCTGCTAGCTCATAACATCGTTGCAAGGCTCAAACTGGAACATATCCAAGTGGTACTTCTTCTATCATCATGAGATTTTGTCATGGATTAGCAAACCATCATTCTGTACTTTTGAGTAACCATTCGGATACAATATATTTATAGAAAGATTTTCCCATGCTTCTGCTTTGTATTGGAGGCTTTGCACCAAGTTGTTTGAATCCATATAATATCTTCTTCCATCTGCATACATGAGTATCTTTCTGGTATACCTCAATACCTTGAGGTTGCTCTACATACGCTTCTTGTTCAATTACTCTATTGAGGAGAACATTCCTTACATTCATTTGATGTAAACTCCAACCCATGGATATTGCAGAAGATATAATGGTTCATGTAGAGGTATGTTTGGTTTACTGGAACAAGCAATCACCGTAGTATTCTCCCTCCATCTAGGAGAACCTCTAGTTCTAAATCTCGCAATGCTTCTATTCACAAGTCTTTCATAAATTGGTCTTCATCACAAATTTTGTTTCTTCTACTTGATTACTCCTAATGGGTTCAAACCAAGTTGGTAATCTTGTGATTCTTGATATAGTGACTGGTTTTTCTGGATTTTCATTATCTCTTGGAATCTTCATGTTCTTCCTCATGTTTCTCTTTATCTCTTGGGTCCATGGAGTTTTATATAGATTATGTGCCTTGAAGTTTCCAAATTTCTTCCCTTCATCATAGGATCATGGATGTGGATGGACAACCAATGATAGTTTAAGGCTTATTTTCGAAGAAGACTTCTTCTAAAATCAAACTAAACACATGTTGTTTTTCATGGTTGCTACCATTGATGGAAACATGGATAGATACTTCATAATATTCAATGGATCATATTATCTAGGATTAGCTCCCTCCTAATCCTTTCTTTATGCATGAATGCATGCTCTTCTTTTGGAATTATATAGTCGGCTCCCTCCATCTAAGAGAGTCCACACTTCTTTCTGCATCCTTATTTCCTTCTGCAAAGTGTCACAAGTCTTTTCCTTTCTTTCGGTTTTTACTTCTTCTAGGTTTCTTCAAGTTTGATTTTGATTTCAGTAGTTGTAATAACTTCCACAGGAATTGTTACGAAGCATTGTCAATGTACTTCATCTTTCCATGTGTTTTTCTTGTCTTAGAGTCACCGTGATATCAATCCTTATCTTGTTATTCTTCCATAGGTATTGTTTCTCTTTGAACATATTATCTGCTAAGAAATAGATATGAAAGATATGTACAGAAACTAAGTAAACATGGTATGTACAAGAACTATGAAGAATATTGTTACCTTGTCTTAGAAGAAGAAGTTTGTTTTATATTGCTTGGTCTTCTTTTATGGTTTCCTTTCTTCGGCAACCGATGCTTCGTGTGTTTCCTTCCTTTTCTTTAGCTCGGGACAATGATTCTAGTAGTGACCATATTTTCGACAATTGAAGCATTGTATTTTTGTCATATTTTCTCTTGATTTGGCTTCTTCCTTGAGCCAAACTTCCTTTTATTCCTGAAATTTTTGAACCTTGTTGTGAAGGCTTGATCATCGTATTTATTTTTGGGTTTCTCTTTTGCACTAATCCTTGATTCTTCTTGTGCACAACAAGTCCAAATTTCTTCAAATGTAGGATACTCCTTCCTTGTGTTCATGCTTGCGGCAAATGCATCCCATGTCTTGGGAAGACCATTGAGTACTACATTTACCAGTTCCTTCTTTGAAATCATCTCTTCAATAGCTTGTAGCTAATCTCTTAACTGAGAGATCCTCACAAAGTATGATGTTATGTTGTCATCATCATTCATTTTCATGTCACTGAGCTCATTCTTCATACTCGTTACATGTCCAATGTTTTTGACTGGGGAAAGGTTTGTTAGGGCATCATACATATTCTTAGATGAGTCAAGATGGGATATGTAGGGTATCAAGTGGTCTTTTATAGAATCCACTATGATACTCATGGAATTGATGTCATTATCTTTGAACTTCTCCATAACTGCAATGTTCTGAGGTTCCTTCTCTTTTCCTTCTTCCAACTGTGGTTCCATGATCTTTCCTTTCACGATGTCCAACACCTTATTCTTGGCGAGGATGAGGTCAATCCTCATATTCCACACTTTGAAGTTAGAAGCCCCTTTCTAACATGTTTTATGACTTCATAGATCAAGTCATAACTGCTTTGACTTGGTCAACCTTTGACTTGGACCAAAAAACTCAAACTTGATGTCTTGGCTTGATAAGAACACCCTGAGGTGCGCTAGACTAGGGTGCACTAGGCTATCCAAAAATTAGGTCAATCTCTTCACTTAAGGTGCCTCAACAAGATGGTTAGGGTTTCGTTGTTGCAGCAAAAACTAACTGCAACTGTAACTGAGAAAATCCTCCCAATCTATTTTCTAGCGGTTAGACTGTCCAAAGATAGTGTGGGCCCATAACCTGTTAGAATATAATGGATGTGTTCGTTTAACCATAGACAATATAGCAATATTGTCACCCAACCATAAGCTGAAGCCACCCCCGAGCACCTTAACCTTGACAGAGAATGATTCCGGAAGCAAACTAATAGCCAAACAAGGAAAAGGCATAAATATAACCAAGACTGATCATAAAGTCTAACCATAACCAACAGAAAGTTTGAGCCTAAACCAAGAAACCAGATTGTGGCAGTTGCGAGCTACAGTTGCTCCCCAAACTTGCGCACTAGCCTAGTTCCTGCAGTGCGCACTTCTTCCCTGCTACAATTTTGAGCAGTGTGTATGAAATGAGGTCTGGCCACTTGTATTTATATTGTTTCCTGAGCTGTCTAGGCCAACTTCTCATTCTGGAGACTAAATACTTAATATTAATTATTTCCTTGAGTCGACTTGTCTTCTAGGTTATGTTCAATGCTTTAGAGTTACTTCTTGCTTCCTGGAATATTCTATTCTCATCAAGGTTACACGTGGAGGTAAATACATCCTGCATCTACCATAATATCAATAGGTACCTCTCCTTTTCAATTGGTATATGGGAAGAATGTTGTTTTCCCCATTCATCTAGTTTTGTGAGTGATGAAATTACTACATGATGAAGAGAAAGAACCAAATAATGTGCAAAGAAGAATACATCAAATCATAGAGGTTCGAAAAAAGAGAGAATCTGTATTGGTTAAATCACAAGAACATCGAGAGAGGATGAAGAAGATATTTGACAAGAGAGCTAAGGAAATAAATTTCACTATTGGAGATCTGGTTTTAAAATGGGATGCAAGAAGAGAGGCCAAAGGAAAACATGACAAGTTTTATAATGTTTGGATGGGACCTTTTTAAAGTACTGCAATCCAGGACAACAACACTTATGAGCTAGCCTATTTTGATGGTGATGTATTGGGAGCTCCTATCAATGGGAGGTTTCTCAAGCACTTTTTGCAATATTGAGCTCTAAGTGTATCCTACTTGTACAATATTAGTTTAGTTTCGTTTCTTTAATTTTTCTGTTAATTTAGTTTGCGTCAAATTTGATGTAATTTCAATTTTTGTTCAAATAAACTTAAACTATTATGTAAGTTGTTGAGCATGGAGGATGATTTGTCCTTTCATAGAAGAAAAATATGTATTAGAGATTTTAATCTCGGACTACGTGGCCCACTGGATAAGGTGACTAGTCTATTGTTCTCAGCACATCACAGGGATCTATTGTCCCCGTTGGAGCCAATGTTAGTATAAGGGTAAAAAAAATATTAGCATTGTGTATTCATGGAAAATTATAGACGTATGCTCATTTTTATCAAGAGAAGAGACTATGTGGGGTCTAATAAATGGAAAAATATGCCTTAACAATGATCAATTTGAAATAAAAAATGCTTTAAAATGAGGAAACATGGCTTAATTCTACAAAAGGTGCTTAACTTGAGCCATTAGGGGTTTAAAATACATGTAAATGCGTTGTATGCTAGCATGAGGCCTTACACCAGTGACCGAGTGCTAAAGGTAAATATTTCAAAGTACGTCATCAAAGGAACGAGATCTATGGTCCAGAGAAGAGTGTATATCATCTCTCAAGATCTATGACAGATAACACAAATCGCATTTGTAACTTGCCTAACCTTTTACGATACTTAGGCATGCAAAGAGTGGTTTGGAGACATGATATATGGTTTTTATTCATTGGTGTCACATCGCTTATGACCATGGGGAAATCACTCGCTTGGGCATGCGACACTGCCTATGGTATCACATAAACCATGTTGTTGTGTGTTTATTTAGCACTTGGTTGGATGACAATGTGGACCACTCATGAACAACCCAACTCACACCTAAACATTATGTGGCCAAATACACAACAAAAAGTTGATGCATAGTCATGCTATTCCATGCAATCACTCTGAGACGACTATTGCTAACTGGGAGACACATGGCCTAATTAGCATACGACATCTAGCTTGAAAGAGGTGCCACATAGGAAACCACATGGACCAATCTTTATCTGCCACATTTATAGTGTACCTTGATGACATCATTAATGACATCATCTAAATTTTCACATGTTTCTCCAATTTTGAAGTGACAACCAATATGAAGGGTGCACGTGTCCTCAAATCATTTGAAAAGGGATCAGGCTAGATTCTAACAGATTTTGTTGTGTGGGAAGGTTGTTAAAGGGTCAGAGTATCATCTGGCATGATCAATCAATCTTAGCTAAAGGTAACCATTTATAATCATTACATGCTCAAATACGATTGGCGGGTCTCAAGATCATTGGCCATGTCTTGTGCGCTGTAGTATATGATATCGAGTACTATGGTCAGATTTAACAAATTATTGGTTCTATCAGCAAGATCTCTCGCAACACATTGGAATTCTACAAGAATAGGCCACATGACCAATTACAACCATCCGCAAGCACCTTCTACTCACTGGATGCTTCTTTCTGAGCTATGCTTTGATGGATAATGATCCACGTGAAGGGTTTTTTCCTTCAGGTAAACCCTGTTGGCCATCTTGGCTTCATATGTGTTGGAAATTCTACTGGCTTTCACAAAGGGGAGGATTTTTACTTCATGTTCTTGTTTGTTCAAAAATAGCAGCAACATGGCACCTCGTAATTCATCCTAAGGTGCAACTACATTTTCTGGCCAACATCCAAGTGAAATAGACGACATAAGACTCAGACGTTGGATCGATGTTGCATTACATCGTGAGGTTACTGTAGCTGAGAGGAAACGACTAGCCATTCTTCCAGCTGAAATAAAACCTCAATTTTGCAGAAGCAGAAGGTGCCCAAGCCAACAATTATATCATACTGAGTAGTTCGTATGGAAGGATCCAGACTGAACATGCTTGGTGGGGTAAAAGCTTTTAATCAAAAGACCTTTTACTTATACTTACCATAATAAAATTGTTTGTTTCACTATATCAAGAATTTCTACTAGAAAGATAAATAATTTCAATAGATAAAGAAACAATATCAAGAAACTATTAGGTGGTTTAAAGAAACAAGAAGTGGTTTTCACACAGGATGATATCTATAAATAAGCCATTAGGCTCATCATATCTAGCTCATTATCAACAGACAGAGAGAGGAAGAGTGTCTAAACCTAAAAGTCGAAAGATCAGGCCAGCTCCAGCATGAAAGACAGATTATGAGAGGGAAACCATGAGGCTTGTAGGGATTCAACTATTTTTTTATTGTATTATGATGCAATTCTCATCTCTTCTTCTTCTCCATTGTTACAGACCTATCTTCCATCTCTGTAATGTACTCTGATACATATTAATAAAAAAATTCAACAACATTTTGGCCCCCATGTGTTATAAATGTGTATGGATCCCTTAATGGATGAGATTGATTTCAGTTTCTTGAGCAATCTTGTTATATGTATTGTTTGAAATATTCATAATAATGTAGAACCTTTGTTATGTGGATTGTCTCAAGCAATAAGCTATCAGAAATTAAGGTAATTCAAGTTAGAATGCATAAATTGTATAACCGTTGAATTATTGAATGTTGAACACGTTCTTCTTCACCTATAGCCTTGTAAGATTTTTTTGAATTGGATACCTTACATGTGCATTTTCCTTTCCACACAGAGACATATTCTTTTTACCCCATTAATTCTAATACATAGAGGAAAAATTGCTCCTATTAGTTGAAGGCGCGCCCAATTGTCCTATCTAGAAAGTTTAAAGAGATGAGAGAAATCAACAATTATGCATATCTCCCTTTATAAAGCAAGGTAGCCTTAAAATTATCTTTTGAGTTTTGACTCGAAGGATCCTTGGCATCGTTCCTTTAACAACCGAGAACATCTCTAGGACTAACACAATCTAGTGTAGAACCTCTTTTATGTAGTTGTTAAACACCCGAAGGAGTGGGTTGTGTGTTAGATAAATACTCTATGAGTGCATCATGTTGGTTGTAGACTCTAGTAGGTACGGTAAGTCTAGAAATTGAAAGTTTTTTTGTATATTAAGGGTGAGTTCATTAAGAAATTGAAGGAACCGTGTACCCAAAGAACATCCCACTAGACCAACAATTGGAACGATTAGACACCCATGTATTTTGTTAGATGGTTGTTCCGTTATATCGAAATTGACAATTTGATAATGTCTACATGATCGAAGTACCATATATAAGTGCCAACTTGGATCAGATGTAGATGTAAACTTTGTTGATCAAGGGGTTCTTTAATTCATGATTCATGGTGAAGCATTTGTGAAAAATGTTACTAAATACCTAAGGTGAAGCTTGTGATTGTTATTGATCATTATGAAATAAAGTTTATCTTTTACCTGAATAGCTTTCTTCTAAATTTTAGTATATTTGTTAAATCTAATTAGATATGGAAAATTGCTTCCCACTAGTTAATTTTTATTTTAGTGTAATTAGTTTCTATTTTAGTGAGTGGTTAAGATATTTTTTCAACACATTCATTCATTATTTAGCATGTTAAGATAAGGCGATTGAAACGAGTTGAGTGTTGGTTGAGTTTCTTATTTTGGTTATTGGTCGGTTGAAGGCAGACCTAACTCGTCTTTAGTTCTGTAAATAAATTGGAAGGCACAGATCTTGATCTTGATTGCTTGTTCCATTGACTTCATATCTTCACTTTCTTTTCCTCCCTGTCTTGGGTTTCTGCTCAGTTTTCCATCATCATTTTAATCATAATGAGGGAGGGCACGGCGAACTGCTTAGAGATCATACTGGCCATACTTCTGCCTCCTTTGGGAGTCTTTCTCAAATTCGGCTGCCGTGTGAGCACCTTCTCATCGATCTAACACCGATTCTTCTGCTGAATTTGAGTTTTTTGTTCTTCTATTACGTGCTAATTCTACGTATCTGGGTCTGTAGAAGTGTATTGATCTCAGAATTTTACTGTTTTGCGTGACAGGTTGAGTTCTGGATATGTCTGCTGCTGACTCTATTCGGGTACCTACCAGGAATTATTTACGCGATCTACGCCATCACCAAGTGATATCCAGATGTGGATGTTGCTGGCGCTGATTTAGCAGAATCCTGTTGTTGAGCGTTCTTCCCGTTATTGTTATTTGAGTGTTCTCCATTGTTAACCGTATCTTGTAATTTGATATTTATATGCACTTCTCAGGTGACTTAGTACAGTTACAAAGTTGAGCCATCCCTGCCACATGTATGTTTGTCCATTTTCTATAATATGAATTAAGCTTTTCAATATTCTGTACTTGTATTTTTTATTTAGCTAAAAATTTATTTTGACAAATTTTCAAATAAGTTTATTTTAAAATTCGTTAAAATTTATAAAATATTTGTAATTGTTGAAATTGTAAATTTAAGTGATTGAAATTACATATAATGATTATAATCTGTTTCTAATTGGTCTGGAATTTTTAAGAACACTAATTTATGAACAATCACATTACTTGATTTAGAATGCCCTGTCCTTTTGGTAATCTTCAATTCCTTTAATATATATATAAAAAACTTGAAATCTACTCTTTTTTGTTAGATCATCAATTCTTAATATATATATATATATATATATATATATAACATAAAGATGTCATGTTGAATCACTAGGCTGTATTTTAAATTTTTTACTAAATAATTTTTTTAAGATTTTTTTTGAAATATTTGTAGATTTAAGTGATTATTTGAGTGTCCTATAATTTTTCAGTATACTAAATCTATTTCTGCATTAAAAAAAAATTAAATAATAATTTCATACAGATTTATGTAATTCATTCCAACAAAAAGAATCAATCGAAGTCCATCAATGACCATGTAAACTATAAAATAAACTATAGAATATTGAGTTAAAATAATATTCATTTGAATTGAAAATGCAATCAATTCAAATGGATAAACAAAGTCTTTAAGAACGAATGACATATTTGTTTAAATGCAATCAATTCAAATGGATAAACAAAGTCTTTAAGAACGAATGACATATTTGCTTTTTTTAATTATTAGAAGGGTGTGCATGAACATCATTTCCATTTAAGTAGAAGTTGGATGATTAGGTAAAAGGTCATTCCTTTTAAATTTAAAAAGCATCTCGGTAAACCAAGTTGTAGTTGCAAGAGATGTCATATTTGGTTTTTTTTATTTTTTTTTGGGTGTGTGGGTCTAGGTGTAGATGAACATAACCCATTTGAAATTGTTTCATTACTTTAAATTTACATTATTTGAGGTATAAAAGATTATATCTTTAATAATAAGTTTAAACTTTTATGTATAATTAATATAAAG
>ML790467.1:68953-111614 GCA_009831015.1 Picea engelmannii | reverse complement strand
ATGTGGAATAATGAGATGAAGATCAAGGAAATTGTTGGTGAAACTATCCTAGATGGATAGTGCTTGTCATGCCATTTCCGGTGGTATGTGGAATGTCACATAACTCCTCATGGTTTGAGAGTTATGGCCTTATGAAGATGAAGAACCCCCACATGAAGGCTTGAAGCCCCCAAGGTCAAAGAAGTCAAAATGACCTAAAATAAGAAATCATTATTTAAATGATAAAGTAAAGTGACAAAGTCAAGGTGGATTATTTAAATAATAAAGAGAAGGGACAAAATCAAGAAATGATAAATTAAGGTGACAAAATCAAGAAGGAATATTACCCAAGGTCAAAGAAGTCAAAGTGACCTAAAAGAAGAAATCATTATTTCATTGATAAAATAAAGTGACAAAGTCAAGGTGGATTATTTAAATAATAAAGAGAAGTGACAAAATCAAGAAATAATAAAGTAAGGTGATAAAATCAAGAAGGAATATTTAAATGATAAGGTATTGGAGAACTTTCTATTTATGGAAAGTGGTTAACCCTAAAATAAGGAAAATAGGTTAAGTGACCTAGAAATGGGTTAAGTGACCTAAAAATGGGTTAAGTGACATAGAGGATGAAAGTATAAATAAGATAGCAATGGTCTCTTGTAGATCATCCTTTTTGTAGATCAATGGAAAGCTTCTTGTGATAATATCTTTTGGAGTATTGGTGGAGAGCTTCTTGTGAGAGCTTCTTGAGCATTTTTTCTGTGGAACACTTGAGAATATTGAAGATATATAGGTGACTAAGGTAACCAAAGGATATCTAAGCTTAATTTCAGAGGAAAGGTGAAGAAAAGAGGGTCGGAATTCAAGGGAGGATAAATTCGTTTCATGATGCTTTCTAAGGTATGTTATTTATAGGTCATCTCACCATTTTCGTAATAACTTATTTTCTATCATGAATCAAACCATGATATTGCTATGCCATCAAAGAAACCTATACAAGTATTTGTGGTAAAACATTCATCTTGTGGGTCATTGTAGTTTTGGAGATACACTCTGTGGAAATTACAGTTTGTGGCTAGTCCTGAAACTAGTCTAAAATAGGTGTTTCGGGTAAAAACGTCATAACTTCTTCATAACATATCCAAATTCAGTGAAACCAATTGTGTTGGTTATATTATAGTCTATAGTTTTTTTTGTAATAGTTTCAGATTGATTCAACAAATATTCCTTGTGGGGCATGCTCTACAAGGTCGCTCTCTAGAATAAGTCAGAATTCAGAAAGGTATGTCATTTTTGCTATAACTCCTTTTATGAGAGGTTCCAAGTAGTGAAACCTGGAAGAATTGAATAAAACACATTGAAGAAGATTTTTTATCAATTTCAGATCTTTATTCATTACAAGTACAAAGTTATGATTATTCAAGTTAGGGTTGTTGACTAATCCAAAACTAGTCATGGTTGAGACAAGGAGTTGATGAGTTGACACATACATGAGGTGGATAGTTGATGAAGTTGGTACATATTGATGATTCATTGATGATGATTATTTGACACATGATTGGTATATACTTTGTACATGGTTGGATGCACTTTTTAATGGTATGGGTTGATTACATGTTGTTTGGCACAGGTTGGTGCATGGTTGATGCACTTGCTTATGGTATAGATTGATATTTGTTGAGGATTGTTGCCTCATCTCAGTTGGTTTTGAGAATGTAAGTTGAGTATTATATATAGAGTTGGTGCTCTTGTAGAGTTGTACTCTATTCAGTTGTTGTTGAAAAACCCCTAGATTGAAGTCCATAATAAAAAGAAAAATTGTACATACATCCTGTGTTCCTTGTGGAGATGATTTGTTCATGATATATTGTTGATATATGTTGCTGATATGTATTCACATCTAACTGATTATTAATGAAATCAATGAGTAATGAGTAAATGTCGAATGCTAACTAATGATTTTTTGTGTAAGAGGGAAGTTTTGGGAAAAATATCCCCACACTCATTCACCCCCCCCCCCTAAGTGTGGTAGGTGTGTCCAACATTTCCTCCCAATGGAAGTGTAGAATTACCACAAGCTTAGAGAGTCAGAAGAATGGCTAAACACCAATTTTTGTGTAATCTTCTATGAGAAACATGACGCCAACAAGGTGATGGCGTTGTGGTGGAGAGAGGACAAAAATTTCACCAATCAGACCTCTGGCTGGTACCCAACTGCTAAAATCAGAGCTCCTCGACATGGGGATGGTGATCTCGGAAGCCACCCGGGCAAAGCCAAATGATATGAAAAGGAGTTGGTTGTCGCACTAAAGGAACTAGAACATGTGTGCCACCTGGATGAATACTATCAGAGCACCACTCAGACTATGGTATACCTGAGAAGCGAGTTCGAAGAGCCTTACAACAATTTCACACACGAGCGACACCTTTTTTCTACGAAGATAGTTGAGCTCCAGGAAGACACTCTCATGGCACTCGTGACGTGCAAGGATATGGAGTGGTGTTATGAAAGGGTGCAACAAGCTATAGAGAGAATCAAATGCATTGATGCAGTCCAACAGGGCCAAGATAAAGAAGAACACGACATCCAGATGTTGGGCAAAAGTAGTCTTGAACGCATGAAGCGATCAACTGAGTATTGGGCTAAGATGTCTCAGGAACCACACCGGGAAATTCAAGAGTAGTGGGCCAAATGCAAGAAACATTGGGATAAAATCAACAAAGCAATGAATGATATTGGACTCCCAGCGTTTGGCACCCCCGATAACTTCTTCGACTTGTGCGACGTAGTCGAATCACATACCAAGCAAGATTCATTATGAGCCAAAGGGCTAGCGAAGGTGACCAATACATCACCAGGACAAGTGAAACGATTTATGGAACATCCGATTAGATCATGGATTGTGCTACAACATTTAAACACCAGCCTGTTGAAGTATCAGGCACATGCGGTGGAGGTCATAGGAATTTACGCGGCTCCAATGGAACAACACAGATTTCCATGGGCCCAAACCTGGGAGTTGTTTATCAATTGGTCAGAGTATGAGAAAAGTCACCCTTTCGAAGGAATATCTTGAGACGACTGTTGGAAAGTTGTTAGGAGAGAATTCCATGAGGTGAGTTTTGTTTTGTTTAAACTACACTTAGTTGTTATTTTTAGTTAATTTTACATTATAAATAACATCATCGACCAATTAGTTAAGGGTCGATGGTTGTTGCAAGAAACTCTTCTGTTTTGGTTTTGTGAAGAATTATTTCCGAGCTACCGTTAATAGAGAAGTCCTTCTGGACCAGAGACAAGGTTATTTTCATCAAATGCATGTGTGATTGGATGTGGAGAAGAACTATTTCCTATCTCGTTTCATGAATGATGTTGTAATGAGTAAGAGTTATGTAATATATTGTCAAGTTATCTAGTGCAATATTTTGTTGTTCTTTACTTTAATGATGAAGATGAATTGTTGTGTTATCATGTGATGGATGATTAAAGTAGGTGGATTATTATGCTTGCCTTTGTTTTTATCGCATATGTGTTTTCTTTCTGATAATTAATATCTCAGATAGTAATTGGATGCTCACATGGTTAACGTATTATTACTAGGCCTGTGGTATAGAATTATCATCTGGATGCTTGAGTAGCGGGTTATCCCAAGCTCAGCCTCTTCTCCAGTAGTTAAACTTAATTCTATTTTGTTGCCAAGTTGGTTTATACCATCTTACAATCTTACTTCGGTCCCACCTAAGAGAAAATACAAGAAGAGAAATTCCTAACTGAAGGAGACGCCTTCGCAAGAAAATGTAAAGCCCATCGATTAATTGGTCAGATTGTGAGATCTAGAGAACCATTCCGCCATTAAACACTGCATATTCTAATTGGGCCTCGGTGGCGGGTTTGGTTCCTATTGTTGAACTAAAGGGATTTAGGACCCATTAACAAAACTAGTGATAGAAGGAGGGCCAAGAATGAATGGATGGATATATATTTTACATACTATTTCAAACAACCTATAGATTCAAAACAACCCACATGCATGGCTAGTCATTCCCAATACAGCCCACACATGTTGAGTACTCCTAAAACGAGTAACTCACTCAGGCCCGAGGAAGAATCTTTTCACCCTGAAATATATTACGCTCTTCCTCACGAGGAATTAAATCAATTCAGAATAATCACAAGAGCATACACCCAACAGATCGATGGGTTGTCCTTAGCTCTGATACTTCCTCAAAGAAAAAGGCCAGTGGTCAATACTCCCAATGAAGTTTTCGTTCACACGGTATAAGACTTAATATATTTCGCAATCACCGAAATCCAAGATCCTCTTGATCTGATACTCGAAACGCCAGTTGAAAATGTCTATGAACCAGACGATTTTTCGAAAGAGGAGGAGTTTAACTCAGAGTCTGAAGATATGGAAGGAAACAACAACCATAATGAAGAAAGGGGGAACCCACCTCTGAACAATCAACCTTGGTTGGCTAGAGTTTCTTTGGCCCTCCTGGGACCAGTCCATAACCTTCCCCGACATCCAAAGAAGTTACTTCCTAAGTTCGATCTTGAAACCTTAGGATTTCTTGGAGATCATATCAAGAAATTTATACTAGCGATCAGGCTCATGAACGTCCAACATGAAGACGTAGTTTGAAAGTTGTTCCCCTACACTTTTGAGAACTCAACCTCCACATGGTATTTTAACTTACCCATGCGATCCATAACTAGCTGGACAAAGTTTCAAAAAGATTTTCTAGATAAATTTCAATCAAAGAGAAGGTTAAATATTTCGAAAGAGAAGGTTTAATAGCCACCACCATGAGTTCAAAAGAGAAGGTTAAATATTTCAATCAAATATTCACGACCATCTTAAACAAATTCTATCCCAAAGAAAAACCAACTCAAGAGTTGCAAATCGAAGTATACGCTAATGCACTACCAGCTTCTATTTCCATGTTTGTGAAGAGGGCTGCCAAACGAGCCTTAGATGAGAATTTTGAAGAAGCTAAAATGATAGAATTACATATGAAAGGGTGTAAAGAAGGCTAGTTCTCTTTAGTTAAGAAAGAAGTTCAACCTCCTCCCAAGAGAGGACTCCTTCTGACTAGACCGCCAGGGAAACAAGCAGAACAGACTCCCGATAAGGGTAATGGAGACATAGAATATCTACAACTCATGGTTAATAAATTATCAAACGATATCATAGACATGAAGAGAAACACAAGGGAAGGAAACCAAGGCCAAAGGCTCTATAAGCCTTTCGTTAAAAGGAACCCGTCGTTCAAATCCATTGAACCTCCCCCAGCTAACTTGAATATCGATCTAGGGAATGTTGCATCTGATTCTTTATGTACTTATCACCAGGAAAACCACTCTGAAAGAGACTTCCCTCAATGGGTGCATGCCATGAATTTGATGTCCAACCAATTTTTAGACGAGGTTTCCTTAACCGAACAACCAAGCAGTTTGGTTATGAATGTTGTTGACCAGGAAGAGATTGACCCACCAGACGATACAACCATGTTGATATGGGATCCTGACCTAATTGTGCCTTCCAACAACCTATTTTAGGTTCAAGAACCACCCGCAAAGATATCGGTTGTGAAAACTAGAAGTAAAGGTCATCATGTCTCAAAGGATCCTACTACCACTCAAACGTCAGGGGAAAGGTCAGCTCTCGATCACCCGAAAGCACCTTTTCTCCCCGTAAGAACCCTATTAGCATCCATACATGAGAATCGCCCAAACTAGAGTACAAAGTAGTTGAATATCTGAAGAAGTTGAAGGCCAATATATCGGTTATGGACATATGCAAAATCCCTCAGCAAAAACATTTCCTGCTACAAGCGTTGAAATCAGTAGAAAACCCTACGACAAGCAATGAGCAACAAAGAAATCTAACTTCCATAGATCTAGTAAATAAACCAATTGTGAATACCTTCTCAGAAGATAAGAAGGGAAAACCTTTTGTCCCATCGTTTCTCTTAACATTTGAAGTCTTCAACAGGAACCTCCACAATTGTTTGGTAGATTCGGGAGCATCTTCCAATGTTATGCCCTTGTCTATTTGCAAAACATTAAATGTTTTTCCTCTCAAGAGAGATAAACATGTGATACAACTAGATAGAACCTAGGTCAAAGTCATGGGGTAACTCATATATGTAATGATCAGAATAGAAACACATCCTAAGTTTGTGCAAGTGATTAACATCATTGTAGTAGACATCCCAGCGGCCTATGGGTTATTACTAAGTCGAGATTGGTCTGAGAAGTTAAATGGGTAATTTAGTATAGACTGGGCACACCTTTGGCTACCACTGAAGGGATACAAGAATATGATCAGAATCGATAGGGAGAGATACCTGAAACATACGATCACTGATCTAGAAACCATGAACGAACCCTCATCCACAGATTTCCCCATGTTGGGCAATTATTCATGCGATTCCCACTTCGGGAAATTTTCTCCTCTCTTATCCAATGTCCCTCTCACTCAAAACTCTGAAATATTTTTTCAAGAGAAGTATTTGATACCAACAGAAGAGACCATCTTCTGTCAAGACCCTGTGCTAGATATTACGGAACAAAAGATAGGGGAGCAAGAAAGTAATAAGAAAGAAGAAAAGGGTGATTTTCGTTCAAAAAATTGGACCATATACTTTGATGGATCTAAATCATAGGAAGGATCAGGGGCAGGGTGCATCCTCATTGATCCAAAAGGTAAACATCATTTAATATCCTATAGACTAAAATTTGAATGCACCAATAACACCGCCAAGTATGAATCTCTAGTACAAGGGTTAAAGAAATTCATATACTTAAATGTCAAAGAATTGAAAGTTTTCGGAGACTCATAGATTATCGTCAGATAAGTAAGGAATATTATACATTGCAAATCCCCACACCTAAAGAATTATCAGTAGGAAGTATATATGTTAATAGATAATTTTGAAGCTTTCAATATCACCACGATCCCCATAGGAAGGAATATCCTTGTTGATTCCTTGGCCACATCTGCTTCAAGGTTGTCACCTCTAAAATATTATGAAGATAAGAAAGCTATGCAGTCTTTTTTCAGGAAAATTAATTTCTTGAGGAAATTCACTCCCAATTTCGTGGAAGCTATCAAACCCTTACAAAAGATGATTCGCAAAGATGTTGAATTTAAGTCGGATGATGAACGAAAGGATGCTTTCAAAAATGTTAAAACTACTATATCCCAGGCCCCCATGTTACAAAGTCCTAATTTCAATAGGGATTTCTTCCTTTATACTTTCACCTCCAACCAGTCGTTAGATACAATATTGACTCAGAAGGATGATGACAACAATGAGGCTCCAGTGTCATTCATGAGCACTAATCTCCAAGGATCCAAACTAAATTATCTTGTTGTGGATAAATAGGCCTATGCAGTATATAAGGCAGTAAAACACTTTAGGTCTTAGATCCTCAAGAACCACACCAAATTAATTATGCCTCACCCTAGGGTCCAATCCCTATTCACTCAACAAGGAATGGGGGAGAGAAGATGGAACTAGATGGCAGTAGATCAAGAATTTGATCTAGATATAAAACCTACCAAACTAGTTAAAGGGCAAGGGTTATGCAAACTCGCAGCTAAAAACTAAGACCAAGTAAGTGAAGATTATGGATGGGAGAATGAAGATTATGGATGGGAGAATGAAATGGAATTATTGTGTGGTGAAATATCATATATTTCCCCAGGGCTAGAGTCTTGGTATGAGAATTTGACTTATCTCTTGCACCATGGGACTTTTCCAGAAAATCTCAATCCTAGGGAAAGGAGAGCTCTCAGGTTAAAGTCTGCACAATATCGCCTCATAAATTTGGTACTCTTCTGGATTAATTGTGATGGGGTACTACTAAGATGTCTCGAACATGAAGACGCAGACAAAGTTCTGAAGGAGCTCCATGATGGCCCTGCCAGTGGACATTTCGCAAGAAACACCACCTCTCATAAGATACTGAGAGTTGGCTATTATTGGCCCACCTTGTTCAAAGATGCTCACACCTACACTAGAAACTGCAAAAATTGTCAAATAAGCATTGGGAGGGAGAAGAGAGCAGTAGCCCCACTCCAACCAATGACTGTCTCTAGGTATTTTGAGCAATGGGGGTTGGATATCATAGGAGAAATTACACCCAATTATTCAAAACAACATAAGTATATACTTATTGCCACTAATTATTTCACGAAATGGGCAGAGGCCATCCCTCTGACTCATGTAAACGAGAAGGTGGTGATCAAATTCATAGAACAACAGTTGATAATAAGGTTTGGTGTCCCTTCTGTTCTATTTTTTTATAATGCAGCTTATTTTTCTTCCACCCTATTGACATATTTTTCTCTAGACAAAGGAATCATAATTAGGTACTCTGCAAATTATTATCCACAGGGAAATGGGGTGGCAGAATCAACCAATAAGAATCTAGTGAGAATATTAAAAAATACAGTTGTAGATAACCAAAGGAATTGGCATAATCTACTCCATAACGCTCTATGGGATGATAGGGTCACACCCAAGGAAGCTATAGGAAATTCCCTGTACTTTCTGGTTTATGGGAAGGAAGCCATTCTCCCAAATGGGATTTATCTTCCATCTCTTCAACTAGCCCAAGATTCCAGCAGGGAACCTTCATCGATCATACAACAAAGAATTGATACTCTACTCATGCTAGAAGAAGAGAGAGAAAAGGCTAAGTCAAAATTTCTGTCTCACCAACAGATAGTGAAAAGATGGTTTGATAAGCATAACGCTAAAGAGAAAAATTTTGAGGTAGGAGACTTAGTCCTAAAATGGGACAGAGAAAATGAGACAAAAGGGAAACATTCTAAGTTTCAGAATCTGTAGCTTGGACCTTTCCAGGTGGCTGAGAAGATTGGGGCAGGCACTTATCGGTTACAGAATCTAAGGGGGGAACCTGACGCCCTCCCAATAAATGGCCAAGCCCTCAAAAAATATTTCCAATAATAATAAAATAAATAAATGAAAATGTTTTGTGTTTTGTATGAATGTTTTCATGATTGTGAAATGCATTTTTTTTGTTGTTTTCTTTTGCTTTTGGACTTTTGTGCTTTTGAAGGTTGTGTTTAGTGAGACAATGGTCGACTTTAAATCATGCGACATAGAAAACTCTATTCCTAACTCATCACTCATATAAAACACAAGAAGCATTAAGGAGATTGTGGTTGCTTTGAGGAGTCCTCTATCTAACCTGCGCAAATGAACAAATTCAGAGAAATGTCAGAAGTGTCTACTTAGTGGTTTGGTAAGTTCTTAAGGGAAATAATGAAAGCTGGAAAGGACTACATGAAACCCGAAGACAAATCTAGTAAAGGATCCACCTTAACTATCTCACTTTTCAAAATAAATAGACAGCATCCTCTCCCACTCACTCAGGGCATCATGCCGAAATAAAATTAATATTATCAAAAGAGTGAATACTAGGAGAGGGTATGCAGATATCTTTGTCGGGGCTATGGATGCTTGCTGGCAACTGAGCAAGGTCTGTGATGTCGGGGTGACTCCGTCGGGGCTATGGACGCTCACTGGAAGCGGAGCAACACCATAGCAAATGATTAAAGGTAACTAAAGGCTTCAGGCTAGTGAATACTTTACTAGATTTTTGTCAAAAAGGGCATGAGTCAGGGTTACAGGAAATGAAAGAGGAATAAAGGTTAAAAACCCCACAGAAAGATCCAGAAGCATCAACCGAAGAATTTTGAATGCAAGGGTAAAAGAGGCTCTGATTTAAAACCAGTTAAGTTCTCCACCATCTTTTTCAATAGCTGAGGCTAAAGAAAGAACAAAGATTCTGCTTTCGCCCAGTAAGTCGCTATTTGTTGAGCACTCAACACACCCTAAAATTCTATGTCCAATTTTACGTTTTGGGTACCACTTGATCTCTTTGCATTGTCTGATTCGTCTCCATTTTGGAAAATGTTGTGTTTGCTTACCATTTATGAGTCTCGTTAAGTATTCGAAATTTTTTCTTGAAACTATGAAAATCCTCGACTTAAAATATTTAACATTTAAATAAGCAATCAGATAGCCAAAGCATTTCACCCAACGCGCTTAAGAAATTTGGCATCGACAGACATGAGTCTTCTTTCGTGACAAGCATCACTATGGAAATCACCGATTATCAATGCTTTCGGCATCGGGAAAAGGAAAAATGAGTAAATACTTCAAAAGAAAGAAATGTTATCACCGATAGCCGATACCCAATGTGCTCATTGGAGTCGAAGAAAATCAAACCGCGACGAACTTTTCGACGATGCTAAAAGTTTTTTCCCGATTCCCAATTCCCAAAATATTTTGGCATAGGGAATTTTTGAAAGAACTAACCCAAAGAAAAGTATGCGATAGGGTTTTCCCTGATCTCCGACCCCCGATATCTTTTCGGCATCGTTGATCCCCAGGCTTAGTTTAGGAACATGAAATTGAAAGAGTCAGGACTCCTATTAATACTCGCGATTTAAGTCACTGATTTTCATTACCATATATCTCGAGTCAATGGTGCCACGTTAGCATCGTATGACGAAATCCGTCGGTGTCGAAGGTTTTCTCCGAAGGATGTCAATGGGAGCATACATAAGGATATTGTCAATTCCCGATCTGCCCACTAAGAAAGCAATGTGATGGGACGTTTGAGCTCTAATATACGATGGATCTTAAGCATTTAAAGAACTAATTAATTCCAAAATCCCGCATTAGTTTCTAATTTGTGTGTGAATCAAAAGAAAGGACCATTTGAACATGTCGATACAGTGCATCACCCTACATGCCCCATCGTTAACTCACATAGAATTTATTTGCAGAGATTCTACTGTAGGTTGTTTTCAATTTCACCCATCACTCAAATTAATTGGTTGATGCGACTGGTAGGATATCCCCCGTTAAATCCTTTGAATTATTTTAAACAAGATTATTATGTGTGCAAGGTAGTTCGGAACATCCATAGGAGTGAGATGAGCAATTTGGGGAAAGCTTCCAAGGCCCAGTGAGTATTAAACAATAGGTTTAGTAAGTGTTACAGGTATGTACCAGTCTGTGTATGTTTTATGCTTCATTTCTTACGTTTTATCCAATTTTACTCTATACACATGCCTAAAGATCGTTTTTGGTTGCAAGAACAATGCCTCTAAAGAAACCTACCACCGATAAATCTCCAAGAGTTTCAAAGCTATAGAAACCAAAGGTGGGAGAAGGTTCCTCCTCAACAGTCACAAGACAATTGGAATTCTCTCCAAAGATGATGGTCGTCATCAAAACAACCACCAAGAAGGATTTATTTTAGCCTTCAACCTTTGGAGACATAGAGGCGAACATCAGGACCAAAACTGTATTCTTGCGTTGGGAAGAACTTTTCAAGAAAATCAAGCGGGAGGAATTCCCCAAATACAAAAGTGAACAACAATCCCAATACGAGGAGACTCGATGAAGAAGTCCTCCCGAATGTCTGAAAAGTGTATCTGCACATGGTGGCGAGAAGGACTCTGGTATTCCCCTGCATATAATTCTTTAAATGGCTTATCAATCACACTGACACACAAATATGTTTGATTAATGATGACAGTGGAAAATGTGTCAGGGTTTTCCTCCAAGTGGAAGTGCAGAATTACTACAAGCTCAGAGAGCCAGAAGAACGGCTAAACACCGATTTTTTTGTAATATTATATGAGAAACATGACACTAGCAAGGCGATGGCATCGTGGTAGAGAGAGGATAAAACGTTCACCAATCGGACCTTCGACTGGTACTCGACTGCTAACCTGAGGGATTCGTACATCTATCTAATGGCCCTCCTATGTCGATTGCATGGGGAGAAAGATTGCTCCAGGTTTTCAGAGGCTTGGATGCCTCTAGCTTATACGATAGCCATTTCTGGAATAGGTTTTAACTAGGGTGCCATCATCTCCAAACAGCTGAGCACTTGCATACGACAGGATCAAACATCGAAAGAGGGAGAAACCCCATCCTTCTATATGGCTTCTTATCTATTGGACTTCATTTGTGCCAGAAATGTCTTTTCTGGAATGAACTTGAGTTGGCACGCATCAAAGCTTCTAGTCCATGTGTATTTCGGCATCTTGTGGGAGAACAGGTACAATAAATCCTACTCTCTCATCTGCGATCAGTTTATCACACGTATTTATTTATTTTTGTTCAAGAAAGAGTGCCCAAGGTTGTCGGATGCAGCCAAAAGGATTGTATCGAAAGTTGGCCACTGGTATCTGGATGAGTGTGATACCTAAATCAGGGTTTTCGGTGCCACCGGAGCACCCCATCTGTTGCCTATATATGTCTCCGATCGACTAGTGGTAGGGGAAATCTATTATCAGACCATCTTGCAAGGTTATAATGCTACTTTGGTAAAATATAAGAAGTGGGCCTTCATACCCTATGGATTTCATATTAGTTTTTACATGGTAAAGGACACCGCGCAGGCTAAGCAAGAAGGATTAAGCCAATTGGAGTTCTGATTCTAGACTGGTCATTTTTGCAATCATGACCCAAAGGGCCTGGTCCTGAAGCACGCATCACAAGTATCGTCCTACTAGCCATATGTCCATGACAGGTTTGAAGATGATATTTTCACCGAAAAAGATCAAAACTAGGATGAGGTGGTGGCAAGGATGGCTGACCCTAAGGCAACCTAGTTCGAGGCAATGAGTTGGGATGAGAAAGAAATAGTCTTGGAACAATTGTCTCAAGAGGTCCTTAGGGCCATAGAAGAAAGGATAGCATCTGAATCAGTCAAAGCGGTGGAAGCTCCTCAGGAAGCCACTGAAACAAGAGAATTTTCCCAGGTGACCCCAATACAAGATAGAAATTTCCCCGAGGCTCAGGATGTGCGAAAGAGAGGGCCACTCATGTATCAAAAGGCCCAATAGATGATGAATCAGATGCAGGATAACCCGGACCTCGTTAGGATGCCAAGTCTTCCGACCGATAACGTAGAAGAAATCTCGGTGAGGCCAAGCAGCCTTGATTTCATAAACATTGGTAACATCAATGGGCCAAATGACCTTGAATCCACAATGCCACCGGTCGGATCGCCAGCAGGTGTGATGACTCAACCAAATACAGGTCGGGTATCAGTAGAAACAAGTGCACCTAATCCTTTGAGTGAGTTTATAAATATATATAGTGATGATGAGAGCCCGAAGGCATCTCTCGGGACCCCTATAACTGTCCAAGAAGAAAAGGGAGATGAGAAGATTTATTCTCCTGATCCTAGGGTCCAAACCCAGGAGGTCCCAGAAAAGGAAATAGAAGTTGAAAGTGTTCTCGACACCAATAGGCTTGATGCGCTAGAAAATCGAGTAGACAATCTGAAGGACAAGTCAAAAACAGATGAGCCAAAGGAAGGATCCTTGCAAAAGGAAATCGATGTTTCAATGGCCAATGAACAAGTAAGTATCGAGTATTTTCCTGATGCCTCTATTCCTCTTGACACTCAGATCCCTGACAAGATATAGACAGAGTCCGGGCCCTCAGAGAAAAATGAGGAAGTTCAAGAACCCGACCTTGAACAGATATACACCACCGGAAATATGGGAAACACACTCACATGGGGTGATCAATAGATTCTCGAACCTGTGGATGAGGTAGCCAATATTTATGCGATCTCCTACAATCAAAAGAAGAAGGAAATCATCCAAAGAACCACAAAGAAAAGGAAAATCATGTTGGACCGCTCCATCGTCATCACTATAAAGGAGAATTTGATAAGAACAGAAAATGCCCAAACATCAGAGCTCCTCGACGTGGGGATGGCGATCTCAAAATCCACTCAGGATAGATCCAAAAAAGATGAAAATGAGTTGGTCTCCACCCTAAAGGAACTAGAACATGTGCGCCACCTGGCTAAATACTATCAGAGAACCACTTAGACCGCGTTATACTTGAGAAGTGAGTTCGAAGAGGCTTACAACAAGTTCACACACGAGCGACACCCTTTTTCTTCGAATATAGTTGAGCTCCAGGAAGACACTCTCATGGAACTCGCGACGTGCAAGGATATGGAGTGGTGGTATGAAAGGGAGAAACAAACCATAGAGAGAATCGAATACATTGATGCAGTCAAATAGGGCTGAGATAAAGAAGAACACGACATCCGAATGTTGGAAAAAAATAGTCTTGATCACATGAAGTGATCAGCCGAGTACTGGGATAAGATGTCTCAGGAACCACACTGGGAAATTCAAGAGCAATGGGCCAAATGCAAGAAACATTGGGATAAAATCAACAAAGAAATGAACGATATCGGACTCCCAAAGTTCGGCACCCCCAATGACTTCGTTGACTTTTGTGACATAGTCGAATCACATACCAAGCAGGATTCACTATGGGTCGAAGAGCTAGTGAAGGTGATTGATACATCGCCAGGACAAATGCAATGTTTTATGGAACATCCGATTAGAGCATGGATTGTGCTACAACAATTAAACACTAGTCTGATGAAGTACCAGGCACATGCGGTGGAGATCAGAGGAATTTATGTGGCTCCAATGGAACAACATAGATTTCCATGGGCGCAAACCTGCGAGGAGTTTTTTATCAGTTGGTCGGAGTATGAGAAAAGTCACCCTTTCGAAGGGATATCTTGAGACGATTGTTGGAAAACTGTTAGGAGAGAATGCCACGTGGCGAGTTTTGTTTTGTTTAAACTACACTTAGCAATTATTTTTAGTTAATTTTACATTATAAATGAGAGCATCGACCAATTAGTTAAGGGTCGATGGTTGTTGCAAGAAACTCTTCTGTTTTGGTTTTGTGAAGAATTATTTCCGAGCTACCGTTAATAGAGAAGTCCTTCTGGACCAGAGACAAGGTTATTTTCATCAAATGCATGTGTGATTGGACGTGGAGAAGAACTATTTCCTATCTCGTTTCATGAATGATGTTGTAATGAGTAAGAGATATTTAATCTATTGTCAAGTTATCTGGTGCAATATTTTGTTGTGCTTTACTTTAATGATGAAGATGAATTGTTGTGTTATCATTTGATGGATGATTAAAGTAGGTAGATTATTCTGATTTCCTTTGTTTTTATCGCATATGTGTTTTCTTTCTAATAATTAGTATCTCAGATAGTAATTGGATTCTCACATGGTTAATGTATTATTACTAGACATGTGGTATAGACTCGGGGATGATTTTAAGGATGGAAAATTATTTTAAAATGTAGAAACCTATGCGAATCTTACCAATCCTTCATATGCCAACTATAAATGTTTGGCGATATTTTTATAAAAAAAAAATCAAATTTCTAAGGATTTGATATAGTTTGTATAAAATTTTGGTGATTTTTAAGGTAAAATAATTTTATCCTATAAAATTTGGGCGAATCATTTTTAGAATGGAGAATCTTTTTTTGGGAAAAACCATGGAAAATTATCCCATGAGAGAAATTTATCCCCTAAAATCATCCTTGTATACAATTGTCGTCTGCATGCTTGAGTAGTGATTTATCCCAGGCTCAGCCTCTTCTCCAGTAGTTAAAATTAATTCTATTTTGTTGCCAAGTTGGTTTATACTGGCTTACAATCTTACTTCAATCCCACCTAAGAGAAAATACAAAAAGAGAAAGTCCCAACTGAAGGATACGCCTTCGCAAGAAAACGTAAAGTCCATCGATTAATTGGTTGGATCGCAAGATCTGGAGAACCATTCCACCATTAAATGCTGCAGAGTATAATTGGGCCTCAGTGGCAAGTTTGGTTCCTGATATTGAACTAAAGGGATTTAGGACCCATCAACAGGTTCTTATGGCTTTCACTATCAACAATAAAATGCAGCAAGGTCCCCTTCACCCACATAAAAGGTGCTCTCCCTCTTCAGGATCTGCGGGTTCTTATGGTTAAATTGTTGTGGTCACGACAATAGAAGTGGGGTCTGTGTTGATGATCTGTATTCTACAAGTATTTTATGAATCAGATTCTGAATCAGGGTTCGGCTCATTGTCTTTCATATTGGACACCAATGATTTTTTTGAGTGACATTCATCAGTGTTGTGCAAGGGGATTTTGTGGAAATCACACCACTTTCCAGTGTCCTTCTTCTTCTTCCCATGACCCTTATTTTCTTGTGGCTTGGACTAGTTTTCGGGAGGTTGTTTGTTAGGGTCATATTTATCATACTTTGGTTGTTGCGAATTTGCAGACCCAAACTCTAGTTTGTTCTGGTGCCTAAATATTTTCTCGATTTTAACAACATATCAATAGGTATCTCCTAGAGATAAGATGTCCAAAAATTCCATTTCAATTTGGATGTACCTGTGTAGAGCCCCATAGTATTTCAGAGCCAAATGTCACTCAAAATATTTGATACCCAACTTGGTGCGCAAGGTATGAAAGGTGTTGGTTAACTTCAACACTTCTTGGTCCCTCTCTTGATGCAACATGTTCCATCTCATGTACTAGTCATCATAGTTACCAATACGGTAATATTGTTCCTTGATCGCATCCATAAAAAATCCCAAGTGGGCTCGGCCCCATATATTCCAGACTCCTTTGTGGAACTTTTCTCCTAGTAATTTTCCCACCAATGTTTGACATGGGGGAGATATTTAAGGAGTATGAAAGTTATCTTTTCCCTGTCGAAAGAGTTGTGAATAGAGAAATAACCTTTTAGTAGATTTAACCATTTTTCTAGGGCATCTACATCTATATAGCCTTCAAATACGGGAATATCAAAATTAACTTGTACCTTGAAATGAAAGGTGACTCCAAAGTGGCCTTTTGATTAAGACACGTCGTTTGTTATCGACAGGTGTTGAAGGACATGGGAAAAATTCTCCATTATTTTGTCCCTTTATTGCATGAGAGCTTGCTCAAACAACATATTAATAGAATCGTCTTCTCTGTCATTTGTATTTGCTTCATCCATGGAGGTTTTCTTGGGTGTGAGAAAGTGGTTTTCCTCAAGAGAGACAAGCTTGAGACACAACTTTCTATACTCAAACCTCGTCAAGGACATGCACTGAAAAAACGACTAAGAGCAGCCTGCTCTGATACCACTGATCTAGATTATTTTCGACATGAAATGAGAGAAGAGATATAATAAATAAATGTATAGAGATATCTCAGATATCTAATAACATAACAAAAATATATCATAGATGCAACCATAAACAGAGAGATACAGTAATACACAATTTCTATTAATGAGCGAAATGTACAAAACTATAGAAATGCACAGTGAAAGACTCACTAGAATGGTGGCAACTTATCTCTGAGAAGATATGTGACGACTACTCTCATTCGCTAGAATATGATTACAATGAGACTCTAAAGTCATTTTTAACATAAATAAAATCCAAAACCCTAACCCCGAAATATGAAAAACCAACAGTTTTGTGGACCCCGTTTTGGGTAGTTTGGTGTATCAACTTCTCAGGGGCATAACTTTGGTATATGATCTTCGTTTGGGGTGCAGGATAGCTTGTTGGAAAGGTATTGTTGAGGAGATTCATTTTGGGGGATAAATAAAAGCTTGTGTATATAATTTAGGTGCTCGATCCAGAAAAAACTTCATTTAGGCCCTCAAAACGACCCCAAAAGTTTAGGAACCGAAAAACTGCTAAAAATAGTAAGTTGCTAGAAGACTATTTTGGGCCAGTTGGAATAGGTGGGTGGCCACCGATATCCACTTGGATCATTTTAAAGTTCCATGGTATCGACCAAGTATTCTTATTTTAACAACATAATTGGTGAATCGTGATTGCCTATACGCTAAGTGATTACAGATCCTTAACCATCCACTACTTGAAACGTAGTGTTGCAACTTTACCATGAAATATCATTTCTTTCACCGAATTTAATACCCATATTTAATCACAATGTACACCATTGTGATCCAATTATCATCTGTGCATACAAAATATTCAAGCGCCTCTTTTACACGTCCTTTCACAACAACAATGTTGTTGGGGAATAGGATGGAACATGACATGAAACATAAAATAAAATATTGTAGATAATCAAAGAGAGAACAAAAATTTGAAGACAAAAGGTGGTGTTTAACGACACCGTTACAACACTTAAGAAAAGCACACTGCAATCAAAACATTGCAATGCATATTGGACCTTGATATCTCCATATGATATCAACTCGATCGCTTGATCGCCATGATGATAATGAACCAAGGGGTATGTTATTTATAACCTCAAGATATAACCAACTTCCATACAATCCGAAAGATCTAGTTCACATGCAATCATCGGTTGTTAGTGTTGACTCTGCCAAATACACATTTTTTAGTTGGCTCGAAAAGGATGCCCAACCCAACCGACTATCCTTCCAACTCATAGTCAATTACTGGGTTGGTTGATTCATAACCCAACTATATTTAACCGTTGGTCGATTGTCTGACCGACAGGCATGTCAACTACTCGAGCATTTATGGTCTTGTGAATTTGTTGAAACTAGAAATTAAGAGTTGTGTATTGAGATTCTATATTATCCAACCTACCGATAGTAGAGTGTGTGATCGTATTGTCCAAGGTGTTGATATGAGGTGGTTTATAGGGTTCCACCATGGGTGATCTCACTGAAAAAGGATACCAGGTCCTAAGGACAAGGGAGTGTTAGGTGTTATATCTCTATGATATACATGCATGGTCCAACAATAGTATTGGGCTCAATATCTTAGGTCACCAACTAAAAAGGCTCAAGAATGCCCTTAGCTATACTATTCGATTTTCTAGGTACTATAGAGTGATCTTCTTGAGTGTTATTCTTGGTGTACTATAGCAACAACATAGTCAATTAGTTTATCTAAAGTTGGTTTCAATTATACCTAGGGGATTTTATATATACTCGAGGGTACGTAGAAGTCATATTCTATATATAGGTATTATTTGATGCAGTACTGCTTGAAGGGGTACCAACATGTGTTACAAAGGTTTCCAACAATTTGATTCCATTTGTATTTCATACATGTATTCTTCCCCGACCACAGTTTTACTCATTGAATGACATATCACTATGTTATTTAAAGATGTTGGAACACATCTCTCAATTTTTTTTTCAAAAATTTAGGAGCTCATTGACCCAAGAAAGAGTTCAACAATCATCAAAAAAATAAGTTACTTTTCAAGGTAGGGTTTGCAGATGAAAATGTAAAATGATCATAACTTAAGTTATACTTCTCGTATTGGTTATTATGACACCAATTATGAAATTCCACTACTTCTTTAGATCTACTCGTGCTATTTTGATTAAAATTTGTGCACTCTATCAAAATATATCCAACTTACAAACCACATGTCCATCACCTGAAAAAACCCTAAAAAGGGTTGGTTTTAAATCAATGATAACTCCAATTCCCTGACTCTGTTTTGGATTATTATTTATGAACTTGGGTATTTTTTTGAGAGGAACTTAGGCCTATGGGTAGCTTCTTCAAAATATGCAAAAAAATATTTCATTAATCAACCTAAATGCTTCCATCCTCTTTTTTCCTGTAAAAAATATGCAAAAAGAAAAAAATTCTCATTTTTTGGCCTAAGAAAGAGCTCTGAAACCACTTGTAATGTACTTAACCCTAGTACTTCATATAAATCACATATAATGTAATGTAATAATAGTTTAAAACTGAAAAACACAAGAGAAAATAGATAAATCATGAGAAATATATCTTGTATTAATGATATTAAAAAAATAGAGAGTTATGCTCACATGACTCTTGAATGGGGCAACCTCCTAGAGAAAAGCTCCAAATACAATAACAAGTCTTGACAAAAAATTACATAACCTTCTACTCAATATATAATTATCAATAGAGAATCTTAACTACCTACGAGCCCATTTATAAGGAGGGTCTACTAACTAATTTGAGTCTTATTAATAAAGAGAATGTTTTTTACAATGAGTGACTATTAACTAACTATTTAGTGGGCCTTATTAAGGAAGGTGGCCTCATATATCAATAATGCATGCTAAGTAAGGGGGTTAGGGTAGGAAACTAATACACTACATAGGTAATTTCTAGTTTATTATAGGCCATAACTTACATCAATCTACCAACAACACTAGCATTGGGAACATGGGACATGTGCTCTATCTCTTGTTGTGTTTTGGGACAATGTTCTACAATTAAATTTACACCTACAAGAATAGAAAAGTTGTTTGGTTTACATTCCTCCATATTAAATCTATGAAAAATTATCTCAACATACTTCCTTTGGTTTAACCAAAGTTTCCTATTAACATGATTTCTTTTATTCTCAATCCCAAAATAAAATTTGTAGCACTAAGACCCTTCATGTCGAAATTAGAGGATAATTGAGACTTGAACTCCTTGAGGATATCCTTGTTGTTTCCAATTAGCAACATATCACCAAGATACAATACTACAGAAATAAAGTGATCACTTTTGAGAATGTGTATATTCTTTGCACATAAGGAAATCATTTTTGTTCGAATAATGCATAGTATAGAAATTTTGTCAAATAATGCTACATGTCCTTTTTTTTCTCAACATGAAGACTTATATCATAATTCTACAAATTATAATAATTACATGTTATTCTCTTATGAATTATGTTTCCAATGAATATAACCATTCCCAAATCCGATATCTGAGATGAAATTTATGGATTCATGAAAAAACCACTTTCACCCTTTTTGTGCATTTTCTCCACTGGTGTAATTTTATTGAAATGCCAAATATGTCAGGAACTAAAGAAACAATTGTATGAGACATAGATAAAAATAATGACATAGAATTCATTACAACTCTAATATTTTCAATATGATGCACCAGTCAAATACTGTAGCAATTTGGAAATGACAACTTTGTCCTTTTTCACCTCTTTTTCCAGACTTATAATTTTTAGCAAAACTGACTATCTCACAATTTGTGCACTTATGGAAAATTTTCATTAAACCAAAATTGTTTGTCTTAATGAGTACATAAAATGTCCAGTCAAGTACATAAATTTTCCAGTTTTTTGATCTAGGGTCACTTTTCCTCCTATGCAAATATCAAAAATCTAAAAAAATTGGCTCGGAATAGTGGATTTTGGCCTATTTCAGTATCCCCATTCCAATCCCCGAAGGAATTATTCAGTTCCTTTGTGGGTTATTTGTGTGTATTCTTGTTGGAATCTCTCCAAGAGTTTTAGTTTAATCTAGATCTTTGCTAATGATCTAGACCTAGATCTTTAAAAACCACTATTTTGCAAGTTTTGACAAATCCAACCAAAAATGGACAACGGTCGTTTCTATCACTTTTGTATATCCCTTTGCGGAAAAAACCCATAAGTTTCATCTCAATCTAACTTAATTTTCTCTAGTTATGGAAAAAATACAAAAACTGCTCCAGTTGATCTTCTCTGTTAGCGATCGGTGATCGATGATTTTCTTTGCGAGCCAAACCTTCCCACCAATATGTCTGACGCCCAATCATCGACCATCGACCATTGATATTTTTTATCCACAAACCAAAATTTTCCCATGAATCTCGTCTATACCCAACCATCAGCCATTCGCCATCATTCATCCTCCCTGAAAAACCAAGATTGTTCACAAATCTTGTCGAACCCCGACCATCGACAATCAACCATCCCTTTGTTGATGTGGAAATTATGTTGACATGACATGAAACGTGGATGATGACCTAGAATGAAACTTCATCCTAGGGCATCAACCAGGCTGGTGTGGCATGACACGTGGATGCTGACATGGCATGACACATCATCACCTTCTTTTCCCCATTAGTCATCGACAATTTCTCTTGGAAGAATATGAACTTCACACCAGATATGTCAATCCCAAATCCATCGACCATCAACGATATTATATGTCCTTTGGTTGAAATTCAACACTTCTCCAAACTCGTCGATCCCTGATCCATCAACCATCGAAAATATTCAATGTCATATTCGATGTCATTTGGCCGAACTTCAACACTTTGCCAAACTCATCGATCCCAATCGATTGTCCATCAATGATATTCGATGTCATTTGGATGAACTTTAACACATCTCCAAACTCAACAATCCTCAATACATCGGCCATCAAAGATCTTAGATGGCAATTTTCAACACTTAGAAAATTTTGGCCAAAATTGAGGTGAATCTGGGTCATTGATCTCCCAGCCAAGATGATATTGACCATTGATTTTCTCCAACTTCCAAAATGACCGTAAATAAAAACGGACCGTCGATCTTCCTCCTTTTCCAACCCACCTAAATGAATCACATTCTTCGATCTGGTAACTTTTTCAAACATCAAAACTTTATCAATTTTTAATTTTTTCAAGGGCAAATCTAGGCGTTGATCTCGAAATCAAACATGATCTCAATTGTCGATTTTATGAACTTCCCTATGCTACAGTGGCCATTAAAATATGAATTTTTCAACTTTCCAAGTTGAATTCAGCTCTACAACTCTAAAGATCGAATCCATTAAATTCTCTTAACAATTTTAATTCATTCTAACATGAACCTTGACCATGAATTTGGGGATTTGACTATGATTTTCTCTCGTTTTTCCCCAATTTCACCACGGGAAAATATGTAGCAACGAATTTTACCCAAATTCGCATCGGTTCTTGACCCATACAGGTCCAATGTTGAACTAGTAGATTTGATACCACTTTGTAACATACCCATCCACCAGTTGAGCATCGTTACACATGGAATACACATTTAAATTAAGATTGTATGCGTACTAATTTCTTGTAGCTTATCAACTAAAGATCACACACAATTTAACCATTTGAATGATACAACATTCTTATATGCATCTAACAACATATTTTGAAACATGAATGCAACTATTCAAGTGAACAACAAACACACATCATTCATGTAACCATTTACACAACAAAAATAACATAAGAACAAAACAAAAAGACTCATTTGTTAATGATTAACCAACTATCTACAAATGAAGGATGAACCTCCCAACCATAGTCATTGTTGTTCATTTTCTTTCAACAACAAGCCACCCCATAGATGAGGATATGATCCATAAGGAGATATGGCCATCTTCGATGCATTATGAAAGAAACCACACCACTAAACTACATGTCAGTGTTCTAGTAGAAATAACACACTGGTGCTTTCATTTTAACAAAGTGAATCGGTAATTTTCTGTGCCATAAATTTTAGCACAACGGTGCATATTTGTTAACAAAATGATTTGGTGTGGTTAAGAGAACCACATCGGGAAAATATTGAATGATTTGGCATGCCATGGCGTTTCATTGGATGCCCATTACCAATGCTCTATACAAGCTAACATACTGCAACATGTAATGTTGGTGCTACAATAACAAAGTAGCATCAATGTGTTTATATTAATGCATAGCATTGCTTAAGTTGCAATAAAACAATTAAACCTAGTGGTGCCTTTAGGCACAGAAAATGCATTAGTGTTGTAAACAACATAACATCGAGCCAAATAGTTTGCAATTTAACAATGTAGTGCATCTTATGGGACGCACCACTAAAATACATAGTGGTGTGATACAGATCTAGGATTGGAACGAAATTGATTAACAGGCTGAATAAAATAAACACAAAGATATGAAGAACAACACAAATATCTAGTGAATAATATCTTCTATTAAATAAATGAACTAGGCTGAAACTGTAAAACTTCATAACTGAAACACTTGCTCGAATGGTGGTAGTTATCTTTGAGAAGAGATGTGGTCATTATGCACATTTGTCTAAGAAGAATGATTACAATGAGGCTCCAGAGGCCTTTTTGATATTACTCATGAATGACAAAACCCTAGACATCCAAAAACCTAACCCTAGAAGGTGAAACGCCAAAATTCATGTGGGCCCCTATGGGTAAGTTGGTACCTCAACTTCTCGGGTTCGTAACTTTTGCATACGACCTCTGTTTCAGGTGTGTGATAGCTCGTTGGAAAGTTATTTCAGAGAACTATGTATTGCGCCATCTAAATTTGAATCCCTCTACAATTTGAATGTGATGAGCAAAAAAAACATTGTTTAGGGCTCCAAAACGACCCTGGAAGTACAACAATATGTGTTGACATGAAAACATACAAAATAAGCCACTTGGATTAGGTGAGAGGCCACTAGTATCCACCTAGAATATGTGAAGGGCTTTAGACATCCCCAGAAGTGTAGAACCCACAATTACAAAAGAACGTGTTGAACTAAAAATGGACAACATGAGCTAATTGGAATATGTGCTTGGCCACCAATATCTACCTGGATCAATCCTTACCCCTTAGGAATCAATGGTCTCCATTGCATTGATTTCCCCCATCAGGTGAGGAAACTTATGCTGGATTTTTCCCCGGGTGAGCCACTTTCCTTGGTGGAGGAGTTTCCCTTCCTTGACAACCCGATAAAGTTGGATCCTTTGCTAGCGAGTGCCCTTAGCCTATGTGTCCACTATATGATTAGTGGATTCTTATTCCATGCAGCCAAGGTTGAGATATGTTGGTTTCAATTGTTCTGTAATCTCTGAGGTGTCCAATAATGCTGAAAAATATGGCCGAAGGAGGTCAACATTGAACACTAGGTGCAGACCAATGAAGGGTGGAGTATTGAGCTCAAACTCATTGCTACCCACATCCTTGGTGATAGTGTAAGGCCCAAAGTCAAGTGGGAATATATTTTGATGTGGCCCTGTGAGATTCTCCTTCTACAAATGTAACCAGACTTTGTCTCCAACTTGAAATTGGTATGGTACCCTATCTTGAACATGGAACTTCTTGTACTTAGCATTGGATTTCTGCAAAATATCCTAGACATGTTGGTGAATGTGCTGAATCCGCTCAATGAATTTAGTGGCTTTGTCGGTCTCAGACTGAACATGGGAAGATTATGTCTGTGTGGTGGCAAGCTATAGTGAAACATCAATGGGACCTAAGGGTTGGAATCCCAGCCCCACCTGAAATGGGCTATGGTCGGTGGAGCTATTGAGAGCCATGTTGTAACTGTGTTCATCATAGGGGATACTCTCATCCCATGTATGTGGATGCTTAGATTTGTACATGAGCACGATGTGCACAATCATTTGATTGATGGCCTCTTTTTGGTCGTCTGTTTGGGGGTGGAAAGAAGTGGATTTAGTGAGCTTGGTGTCCAACAGTGACCAGAGACTTAACCAAAATGTGTTGAGGAACCTATTGTCCCGGTTGGAGATGATGGTCTATGGTACCCCAAAATGGACCCACGCTCGTTCAAAGAAGATCTTGGCAGTATCTGTCACTGTGATATTCTTCTTGCGGGATTTGAGGATGGCCATCTTTGAAAACCGATCAATGACCACAAATACGCAGTCATTTCCTTGCTTGGTGGACGAAGGCCTGCCATGTAATCCATTGAGATGGATTACCAAGGCTTCTCGAGAGTAGGAAGAGAGGTGTATAAGCCTTGATTCTTGATGGATAGCTTGGCAATGGCATATACAATGCAATATCTGATATACTTTTTGACGTCATGTCGGAGTTTTGGCTAATAAAAATGTTTTTGAATAACGACCACAGTTTTCTCCACACCAAAATTTCCTTTCATCTGACTATAGTGGGATTCCCAAATCATCATTGCACACTCACTTGTAGGAACACAAATATGGACTATATGGAATAATAGTTTGTCTTGAATGTGAAAATCGATGATAGTCATGCATGTACCCAAGAGTTGATAGGTGGTGGCAAATTTTGGATCTTATTGATAAAGTTGGGCCACTCATATGCCTCATGTCCACAGGAATGGAGCACAGTGGTGAGGGAATCCATGGGAGGTCGACTAAGGTAGTCAACAACATGATTTGAGATCTTTGTCTTATACTTGATGTTGATATGGATCTGATTCAGGTAGGTGGACCACTTTTGATGGCGGTCGTTCTGCAATTTCCCATGTGTCAGTATGAACTGCAAAGGCTTGTGATTAGTGTGGATGATTGTATCCTTTCCCATAATGTAATGTTTCCATTGACGATAGGATTATACGATGGAATACATCCCTTTGTCATAGGTGGGGTATTTTCGTACAATATCTGAGAGTGTCTCATTATGGTATGTTGTCGTATGACCGTGTTGAGTGAGAATTGTGCTTACAACATAGTCAAATGCATCAGTCTCAATCATGAACGATTGTTGTGGATCCAGAAAGAAGAGTATTGGATCTGAGAACAAGCGATGTTTCAGATCATCGAATGCTCATTATTGTTCCTTCCCCGAGACAAACTTTTCCCTACCACCACCCTTGGTCACCTGGCTGAGGGCCCATGCAATATGGGAGAATCCCAACACGAACCATAGGTAGAAGTTGGACAGTCCCAAGAAGCTCTGAAGCTCGGTTAGTGTGGTTGGAGTTGGCCAGTAATGGATGACTTGGATCTTAGCTGGATCAACATGTACCCCATGCTCATCAACAATGTAGCCCAAGTATTGAACCATTTTCATACCAAAATAGCATTTTTTCAAGTTGGCATATAGATTTTGTTGCCGCAAAGTGCTCAAAACCTGTTGAATATGTCGCATGTGCTCCTCCCACATTATGTTGAAGATGAGGATGTCATCCAAATATACCACCACAAAAGAGTTGGTGAAGGGTCTCAATACATCATCCATCAACCTCATGAAAGTGGTTGGTGCATTTGTTAAGCCAAAGGGCATGACCAATCATTCAAAGAGACCTTCTTTAGATTTAAAGGTTGTATTACATACATCAGTTGGTTCGATGGGAAACTAGTGGTAGACATACTTTAGGTCAATATTGTTGAAGAACTTTTCCCCCTTGAGTTGGTCAAGAAGGTCATCAATCCTGAGAATTGGATATCAGTTCTTAACTATGATTTTTTTTAAGGCTCTATAACCAGTGCAGAGTCTCCAATTCTCATCCTTCTTTTGCACCAGTACAATCAAGATTCTACAAGGGGAGGAGTTGGGTTTGATGTGGCCCTTTTGAATAAGCTCCTATATCTGACGCCTGATTTCATCATTTTCCATCAGCGAGCAACAATAGATTGGTCCATTAGGTAGAGGTGCACCGGGAGTCATATCAATTGGATGCTTGACTTGGTAGTGCATCGGTACCTCGGTGGGTGAGGAGAATATGTCTATGTATTCTTCCATGATCCATCCACTTTCTTTTACTGCAAAGAGAGGCTCTGTGTAGAGGCCATGGATGTGGCGGTGACTTTTGTCTTACTGTGAGCACGGATCACAAAGAAGACAAACTTCTCATTCTATGAAATGACCTTACTACATTTCTTAGCAGAGATTAAAGAAATAGAAGTAGCAGCGCTACCTCTGGTATCCTATACAATTGTCTACCCAAAGTATTAATAACACTGCGGGGTCTAGACTCATACACAACATGACGCTTCCACAAATATGGTTTTCCTAAAAGGACATCACAAAATTGAAGGGGAGAAATATCACACAATACCTCATCTTTGAAAGGCTTGATGTCGTAGGGAAGACGACACTATTTTTTGACACAAAGATCTCTTCCTTGGTGAATCTGGCCAATGGTGTAGGGATGTGGGTGAAGTGTCAATGGAAGGTCCAATTGTTTGATGACCTCTGCTGAAATCAGGTTCTTCTGGTTTCCGCTATCGAAAATGAAATGAAGAAGAGCCCCCTTTACCCACATTTTTGATTGAAAGAGGCGTTCCCATTCCTTTAGTTCTTCTGGTTCGCTTGGTCGGACTTTGGTGGTTGCGACAGTGGCACTGGTTTCAACATCGATGATTTTCTTCCCTCCTTCAAGATTTGATTCAAAATCAGAATTGGCCTCTGACTCAGAAGCTTTCACTCAACCACGAGTGACTTATTGGAGCGACATTCTTCAGTGTTGTGCCAAGGGGTTTTATGGTACTCACACCATTTTCCTGTGCCATTCTTTGTCTTCTCATTTCCCTTCTTGTGTTGTGTCTTGGACTGGTTGTCCTGAAAGTGACCATCTCTTCTTTGTCCCTTTTTGTGTGGTTTGGGGCCACCTTTTCCCTACTTCATCTATGAGGAGTTTGCAGATCCAAACTCTCGCCTCTTCTTCTTAAATTAATGCTCGATCTTGACAGCGTATCTATAAGCCATACCCAATGAGGTGATGTCCAGAAAATCCATTTTTGTTTGGATGTATCTATGAAATCAGCCACGATATTTGAGCACCATATGTCGCTCAGAATATTTGATACCCAATTTGGTGCACATGGTGTGGAAAATATTGGTGAAATATGCTACTATCTAGTCCCTTTCTTGACGCAGGGTGGTCCATATGGTGTATTGGTCCTCGTATCTTACAACATGGTAGTATTGTTCTTTAATGGCATCCCAGAAGGAATCCCATGTAGGGGAAACCACAAATATTGCATATTCCTCTATGGCCCTTTACTCAAAGTAAGTGTCCCACCAGTCCTTAATATGGGGGGCGACCTTGAGGAGTGCAAAAGTAATATTTTCCCTATTGGAAAAATTGTGGACCAAAAAATAACCTTCGAGCATATTCAACCATTTATCTACAACATCTGCATATATTAGTCCTTCAAATAATGGAATATCAAAATTTACCTATACCTTGAAGGGAGTTGCATGCCCGCTTGATTAATATTCTTCTCTTGTCGACAGCCGCCGAAGGATCTGCGCAAAGTTGTCCATCATTTCATTCCTTTGTCATGCAAGGGCTTCCTCGAGAAACATTTTAAAAGGATCTCTTGATCCATCATCTTTATTTTCATCTCCCATGGGTTGTTTTCAAGCTCAGTGCAACCGATCTTGCAATGGCTCGATTGGTTTGAGTCCCAACTTCTTGTACCTAGATCTTGTCGGGGGCATACACGAAGAAAAATAAATGAAGAAAAGATCACTCTAATACCACTGATCTGAATCTAGGAGCAGAACGAAACTGATTAACAGAATGAATACAATAAACACAGAGATATGAAGAACAACACAGATATCGAGTGAACAATATCTTCTATTAAATAAACGAAATAGGTTGAAACTGTAAAACTTCATAACTAAAACACTTTCTCGAATGGTGGTAGCTATCTCTAAGAAGATATGTGGCTTCTACGCGCATCTATCTGAGAATAATGATTACAATGAGGCTCCATAGGCCTTTTTTATATTACTCATGAATGTCAAAACCCTAGACATCCAAAAACTTAACCCTAGAAGGTGAAACATCAAAAGTCATGTGGGCCCCTATGGGTAAGTTGGTACCTCAACTTCTTGGGGTCATAACTTTTGCATATGACCTCCGTTTTAGGCACGTGATAGCCCGTTGGAAAGGTCTTTTAGATAGATACACATTATGTTGTCAAAATCTAAGTCCGTCTACAATTTGACTGTGGCGAGAAAAAAAAACATTGTTTAGGGATCCAAAACAGCCTTGGAAGTACAACAAGATGTGCTGACATGAAAACATACAAAACAAGCTAGTTGGATTAGGTGAGAGGCCACCAGGATCCACCTGGAAGATGTGTAGGGATTTAGACAGCCCTAGAAGTGTAGAACCCAGAATTACAGAAATACGTGTTGAACTAAAAACGGACAACATGATCCAGTTGGAATAGGTGGGTGGCCACCAATATCCACCTGGATCATGGTGTGACAAGAAACATGGCACATCAGTGCATGTTAGTAGCAACACCACATGGTGGTGTTGTTTGGTTTCTCTATGTGGTATTATCTTTCTGATATAGAGTATGATTAACGATGCACTTGTTATGTTTCAAGCGTGACAATTACTTTTCTACATTTTTTTGAAAATAAACATTAATTTTAGCTTTTTTAAAATACAAGTTATTTGTATATGTGTGTGTGCGCGCGTGCACCTAAAAATGTATGTATGTGAATCAGATATGGTGACAATGAGAGGAGGAGCAACAACAATAGTGATTCAAAACATACACAATTGTACATGAGTGGGAGGCCAGGGAGAGGGAGAGGGAGTTGTTCCCTCACCCTATTTCATAGCAGACATATACCCTTTTGATGGATGTTGGCCTTCCCAAGTTTTGTGAGGAGGGTACATCCCGTGGGGGTAACTCTTCTTTGTTACAACAATTAATTCATCATTGGGATCATGGTCAAAATTCATTCAGGGTCTGTCTCGATTTGTGATATCATCCCAAGGAGGAAGATGTTTATTTCATCACTGGGTTGTCTAGGAAGGGGGAGGCTTGGCCCTAGTACCTTGATCTATCACTTGGTGTTGCAAGAGAGACACAACTGACATATGTGTATAAATATGCATGTCTAGACATTCTTCTTCAGAATGCTAGGTTAGTGGTGATCAACTACATATACATTCATTTCATAGAGAGGAGGCTAGGTGTTTGTGTCTTATTATATCAAAACTATCACACACTAGCTATGATGGGAAGCACAATAGTTTCCCATTGTTTCATTATGTAGATAGTGTAGCACAAAGGCCTCGATTTATTAGGTGGTCAAATATTTTTTTTAGATATTTTTGTTTTGTGTTGGATCATTATTGTGTTGTTTTAAATGGGATGAGATTATTCCCATTTGCATTAGAGTTATTTATATTAGTTTTTGAGAGAGTTCATGCCACTCAACTAGTAGTACCCCACTTTCCTATTATACCTATGCTTGATGTGCATATGTGCATGTGGGGACAGTTGTTGCCCAAGTGGGGCCAACTCGACTTTCCATGTACTCTGGAGTCGGTATGGATGTATGTGATTTTTTTGGATAGAGAGGCAAATCCTATCCTCGATATTGTACAATACTAGTATTTGGGGAGGGATTGGAGGGGATGTCCAAACACATTATTTATAGTAGTCAAGCCACCATATCAGAGAGATAATATTATCATTATGTTTTGGTAAATTTTTTGTATATTTTTGTCTTATTTAATGCACATGTAATTTATTGTAACATTTTGTTTCAATTATATTATTATTATTATATATTGTTTTGAATATATTGGCACATATGTTGGGGATGAGCCTCCCCAAAAGGATGAGGAGATGGAGGATGTAGAGGAATAGCTTGTAGTACATACACCCTGCATGCCACGTAGGTTGGATCAAAGAGTCTGGATAGAGGTAGAGAATCACTTATGTTGTGTCATGATTAGTCATGGAGTGGTAACAACACTAGTTAGAGACACATTATGGGCACCAGATATCTCTACGATGTGGAATAATTTTCTTCATGACATGAGGTTGTTGATGCATCATATTTTCGGTGCCATCAAACTCATTGAGAGGTTAATGGGTCCTTCTCACGATCCTACTCCATCTGACTCATCACCAGACCCATCCACATCCTCTACTCCACCACATGGTCCTCCTCCTCCTCCTTCTTCTCCTCTAAATGAGTCTGTACCATCCAACGATCCTCTTTCTTCCCCTCCACATGTTTTTGCACCATCCACATATGATCCTCCTCCTCCTCCACCACATGTGTTTTCTCCATACACGTTTGATTCTCCTACTCCCCCCCTCCACATGTGTCTACACAATCCACCTATCATGTTCCTTCTCCTCCACATGTGTCACCATCCACAAATCATCCTCCTCCTCTTCCTCCACTTGTGTTACCACCCATCGATCCTTGTCCTTCTCCTCCACATGTGTCATCATACACCAATCCTCCTCCTCCTCCACATGTGTCACGCGCTTTTGATTCTTTGCACACTATGCTCACATTAGTTATTGTTTCATAGGTTGATCTTGATAGAGAGACATTTGATAGTGTACTTATTTCAGCATTTCTTTCTGACAATATTATTGATAAACACTCTACCTCTGGTAACATAGACATTGATGCATCTGGATCTGGTGGTGGACCTAGTTAGTAGTGTTACTTATTGACATGTATATTGATTGTTTTATATTTGACTTCAGATGTATATATGATATGTTTATTGCATATTTTGTTGAGATGCATGTTTGACATGTATATTGATATGTGTATCACTAATGTATATTATGCTTTTCATATAATGTTGTGGTTGTTGTTGTTAGATTATAAAATGTATTATGAGTATGCTAATGATTAACATTATTAATGATTTCTCTGTTTTTTAAATTAAATTTGAGATGTATCACTCATTTAAATTAACAATTATCATATAATGTTTAATTTTAGTTTTATGAAATCGTTTAATTTGGATTGTGGTTGCAAAAAGTTATAGCAATTAATGTCATATAATGTTTAACTCTTCTTCAAGGTGAATTATTTGTTGTCTAGCAAGATACAATATTTTGATTAAACATATTAAAAACCAAAATACTTAAATATGATAAGTGAAATGATTGTGATTTGAAGTTAATTATGTTTTTTCATGTATTGTAATAATAGCATTATAATATAATTATTCACTAATAATAATAATGATGATATAATAATAATGTTATTTTTTTAATTTGTATCATTCAAAGATTACAAGACAAAGTTATAATACAATTTTTTACTAAAATCTCAATTATTATATTTTAATTTTTTCAAATATTTTGCTGATTTATATTATCCAACTTTTATAATATATTAAATTTATCTAATTAAATTTAAATCATCAAATATAAGGAATAATAATAAATTTTGATCTATACATGAAAGTTTCCATGAAATGATTTTGCATGTTTTTACTCTATTAATAACTTTATTAATCTTCTATTAAAAAAGAATGTAAGTATTAGTTGAATGTTCTATTAAAAAAGTATGTTAAGTATTGTATTTCATTGATTTTGTATTAAAATGTATGCAAATATTTCATTAATGCATGGCAAAATCAATTTGAATAATTCCTCATATGAAATGTTATTTTCCATCTATTTTAATGATAAAGTTATAATAGTTGTTCATTAAATTTGTAATAGTTGTATTTAATAATTTTTATTATATAAAAAATATAATTAATTAAATTTAAATTATAAAATATGAAAACGAATTCATTAATAATAATGAATTTCAATCTTTGTTTTCAATCTTTGGCTTCCATGGTAACAATTTATATCCAAACTTTCTCTTTACCCCGCTCACCCTATCTCTCTCTAATATTGTATTATACAAATATGTCACCAACTCTATGATATCTCAATTAATGCTTAGTAATTCAAAGGTTAACATAAACATATGTTAATACAATACAACATAAATTTGCTATAATAAACAATAATTATGACAATAAAATATATCAAAACTACATCTTATGCTTGTACTATTTAATGTGTTTTCAATATGATGCTTGTAAATGGTTGTTAACTTTTCATATCCAACATTATAAAATGAAGAAGAAAAAAACATAATTGGCCATTATAGATACCCATAATAAAATGGCACATCCACAATATAAATGTTGAAACAAAGCATTTACATATCAGTATTTATTTCCATCACCCTAATTATCTTCCTCACTTGGCATTATAACATTGTTATTCTCAAAAAGATGTTTAGATCTCATATCATGTCTCAATACGAACCACCAATCCTCATCCAATGCATATAGGTAAAATAATAGTTGGTTGCAATGTTTTGGGAAACATCAGGGTTCTTAGTTTCAACCCACATTTTTTAAGAGTTAATGCATATTAACACACCATCACGATATTCCTTTACGTTTCTCTAGTTGAAGGTATCCCACCACTTGCAACAAAAAATAACTCATTGAAAAGATGAGAAGTCCACTTGTATGATCTCTTGTATCTTTCCAATGTAACCTTACTTACCTTCTATTAGATTTTGATCACGGTGGCTAGCATGACTAGATTGGTCGAACTCGACCTCCACTCCACAATATTGTGTGATGTGTCCATCATCAACATACTCAGTACGAAAATGATGCCCATATGCCCACATATATGGGAACAAATGTGCCTATAAAAATGTGAACAAAAGACGATGCCATATGTCTAATAACCCAAGAATTAATAAAAACATAATACATCTTACAATTCAAATGTGCAATATTATAAATTTAATGTGGTACTTAGAGAGGTTATTACATAGTTGCTACACCCGATCCCTATATTTAGTGAATTCATATCTTCTCCACATGGGTTATGACCAGACGCCACACATTTCTCTTCTATCTTAGCAGACACCGAATTGTTGGGTCAAATTTTTGGCATATTTTCTTTTAAATAATTAGGTAAGATATGCTTCTACCATTAAACTATTTGGATGTTTTCTTGTCACTATCATGTTTCCTTATTTTCTCTTCATACAATGTGATGCATGGTCATGTTTCCTCCATGTTATAAAGAATGAATTTATTGAGGGCATCAATTTCTAATTTCATTGATGTATACAAAAATTCAAATTGAATAGTATGAGATCAAATATGTTTTATCGACTTCAGTGTAAATAGTTTCTATGTACAAATTTGACAAAATATAAATGACTTACTCTTTATCAAGTGTATTTTTATGTTCATTTGGAGTAGGTCCCCTTTCCTTTTTTCCTCATCCCATTGGTCATCTCAAACTACTTCCCCTGGTGTGTCATCCAATCTTGATGTACTCAATGGAACAATAGAATGAATCACATGCCATCTACCCCTCTACCATATAGCCCTCTGGTTTATCCCTTTGTTGAACATACCCCTTAAATTTTTTCATTTACCTCTCTAAAAAGAGCATCCAATGACATGAGTGCACCCCCACTAATTTAACCTCATCAAGTAGGTGAACTAGAAGATGTACTTGCAAATCCATAAAACTCGTGGCCAATTCCTTCTCAAATATACAAAGAATCTCAATTATCTCTTGATGCCACCATGGAATTCTAGCCATATGAATCTCCTTTGATGTGATATGAGGTGTTCATATTGTCTGAGGTGTTGATAAGAGGTGGTTTATAGGGTTCCACCATGGGTGATCTCACTGAAAAAGGGTGCCATGTCCTAAGGACAAGGGAGTGTCAAGTGTTATATCTCTATGATATACATGTAGGGTCCAACAATAGTATTGGGCTCAATATATTAGGTCACCAACTAAAAAGGCCCAACCATGCCCTTAGCTATACTACTTGTTGCCTAGGTACTGAGAGTGATCTTCTCGAGTGTTATTTTTGTTGTACTATAGAAACAACATAGTCAATTAGTTTATCTAAAGTTGTTTCAAGTATACCTAGGGGATTGTATATATACTCGAGGGTACATAGAAGTAATATTCTATATATAGGTACTATCTGATGTAGTACTGCTTGAAGGGGTACCAACATGTGTTATAAGGGTTTCCAACAATGTAATTCCACTTGTATTTCCTACATGTATTCTTCTCCGACCACAGTTTTACTCGATGAATGACATATCATTGTGTTATTTAAAGACGTTGGAACACATCTCTCAATTTGTTTTTCAAAAATTTAGGATCTCATTGACACAAGAAAGAGTTCAACAATCATCAGAAAAATAAGTTACTTTTCAAGGTAGGGTTTGAGGCCAAAAATTTAAAACGATCATAACTTATGTTGTACTTCTCATATTGATTATTATGACACCAATTATGAAATGACACTACTTCTCTGGATATATTAGCGTTAGTTTGATTAAAATATGTGCACTCTATCAAAATATATCCAACTTACAAACCACATGGCCATCACCGGAAAAACCCTAAAAAAGGGTTGATTTTAAATCAATGATAACTCCACTTCCCTCACTCTATTTTGGATGATTGTTTCTAAACTTGGGTATTTTTTAGAGGAACTTAGGTATTTGGCTAGTTTCTTCGAAATATGCACAAAAATTTTCAATAATCGACCTAAATGCTTCCATCCTTTTTTTTCCGTAAAAAATATGCAAAAAGAAAAAAAAAATCTCATTTTTTTTGCCAAAGAAGGAGTTTTGAAACCACTTGTAATGTACTTAACCCTAGTAATTCAAATAAATCACATAGAATGTAATATAATACTAGTGCAAAACTGAAAAACACAAGATAAAATAGATAAACCGTGAGAAATATCTCTTGTATTAATGACATTAAAAAATAGAGAGGTATGCTCACTTAACTCTTGAATGGGGAAACCTCCTAGAGAAAAGCTCCAAATACAATAACAAGTCTTGAAAAAACATTACATAATCTTCTACTCAATATATAACTATCAATAGAGAATCTTAACTACCTACAAGCCCATTTATAAGGAGGGTCGGCTAACTAATTTGGGCCTTATTAATAACGATGATAATTTTTACAATGAGTGACTATTAACTAACTATTTAGTGGGCCTTATTCAAGGAAGGTGGCCTCATATATCAATAAAGTATCCTAAGTAAGGGGGTTAGGGTAGGAAACTAATACATTGTATAAGTAATTTCTAGTCTAGTATAGGCCATAACATACATCAATCTATCAACAACACTAGCATAGGAAACATGGGACATGTCCTCTATATATTCTTGCGTTTTGGGACAACGTTATATAGTTAAATTTGCACCTACAAGAATAGAAATGTTGTTTGGTTTTCATTCCTTCATATTAAATCTATGAAAAATTATCTCAGCATACTTCCTCTGGTTTAACCAAATTTTCCTATTGACGTGATATCTTTTATTCTCAATGTCAAAAATAAAATTTGTAGCACTAAGATCCTTCATGTCAAAATTAGAGGATAATTGAGACTTGAACACCTTGATGCTATCCTTGTTGTTTCCAATTAGCAACATATCATCAACATACAATAATACATAAGAATAAAGTTATCATTGTTGATAATGTGTTATATTCTTTGCACGGTTAACGATTTTTTGGGTTGTTTTTTGTTTGTTTTTGGTGCTTTTTGGAAAATGGTTTTCAACCCATTGTAATCTAATTCCAGTTAAGGAATTATGGTTGTAATCTAATCCAAATTAACGAATTAGGGTTTTTGATGTTGTGGAATTCTATTTATTGTATTGTAGATGGTGAAGTTAATGTAATGAGAAAGAGAGATGTGGCTCTAAGGTTTGTTGGTTTTCTCAGTTAAGGGTTTCCAAGGTAAATATCTAAGTATTGTGTGTATATGATATTGTTATTCTTTTTGTTTTCATTAAAATAATATAATATGCACTATTTTATTGTAAAGGTTTAAAACTTACAATCACCAACCTACCTAGAATACATGTAGTGACTAGCCTTTCTTCTCACAAGTCCTAGTCATAGTTGTAAGTATCAAAATTTTGATGCCACATTATTTGGGGTTGCTTTAATCCATATAGGGACTTTTAAAGCTTGCAAACAAGCTACATCTTACCCTTCACTTTGAACCCTTTAAGTTGTTTCAATTATATTTCTGATTCCAAGTCTCGATGTAACAATGTTTTCCTTACATCCATTTTTCTACTTCAAGATAAAATGTTGTAGCAAGAGACAGTAGAAATCTAATGAAAGTCAATTTTGCAACTTGAGAGAAAATCTCACCAAAGTCAATTCCCTCCACCTAGGAATATCCTTTTGCTACTAGGTGAGCCTTGTACTTCTCCACTTTTCCTTTTGCATTGAGCTCCTTCTTGAACATCCATTTTCTACCAAAAGGTTTTATTCCATCAAATGACTTGAACATGTCCCATACCTCATTTTTGTCTAAGGCCTCCATTTCTTGTACCGTATCCTTCTTCCATAGTTTACCCTCTTTAGAATCAATTGAGTTTCTATCAATTTTAGGATCATCTTCAATAGAAAATAAAACAAAGCCAGAATGAAAATCAGGTGGACTATACCTTTTTGTTTTCCTTCTTACTTGAATAGATCTCCTCAAGACAAAGGTTTTTCATTTTTCCTAGTTAAGGCTTTCCAAGGTAAATCTCTAAGTAACATGTCTGTACGCTATTTTTATTCTTTCTTATTTCATTAAAATAATTTGTATGCATTGTTTTACTGTAAACGTTTAAAAATTACAATCACCTACCTTCTTGGAATACACATAGTGACCAACCTTGCTTCTCACAAATCCTAGTCCTAGTATGTAAGTATCAAATTTTTTATGTCACGATCTTGGGGATTTATTTAATCCATATAGGGACATTTTAATCTCGCATATTAGCTCCTTCTTACCCTTCACTATGAACCCTTTAGGTTGTTTCAATTATATTTCTTCTTCCAAGTCTCGGTGGAGGAATGTTGTGTTTATATCCATTTTTTATGCTTCAAGATCAAATGTTGTAGCAAGAGACAACATAAATCTAATGGAAGTAAATTTTGCAACACAAGAGAAAATCGCACCAAATTCAATTCCCCCCATCCGGGAATATCCTTTTGCTACTATGTGAGCCTTGTAATTCTCCACTCTGCCTTCTACATTGAGATTATTCTTGAACACCCATTTTATACCAATAAGATTTCTTCCATCAAACAATTTGACCAAGTCTTGTGCCTCATTTTTGTCCAAGGTCTACATTTATTCTACCATAGCCTTCTTCCATAGTTTACCCTCTTTAGAATCAATTTTCTCTCTAGTGCTTTTAGGATAATCTTCAATAGTAGATCAAACAAAGGCATAATGAAAATCAGGTGGACTATACCTTTTTTTTTCCCTTGCTACTTGAATAAATCTCCTCTAGACTAAGTTTCACAGTTCCTCCTCTTCATATGTTTCATCTAACTCATCTTCATTCATTGAGTCAAATTCTCCATTCTTGAGCTCAAACTCTATTTTCTCTTGTTCTCCATCTCTTCGTTCATCTTCATGCTTGGGAGTATTGTTAACTTCTATGAAGATCACATAATGACTTTAAATGATCTTCCTTATTACTGGATTCCAAAGTTTGTATCCTTTTACTCAATCTTTATAAACAATGAAGATACATTTCTATGTTTTATTGTCCAACTTGCTTCTTTTCTCCTTTGGAACATGCACATAAGCATCACGACCAAAAACACTGAGATGTACAAGAGAGGTTTTCTTACTAGTCCATGCCTCATGAGGAGTCTTATCAACTAGCGTTGATGTAAGTGATTGGCCGATCAAATAACATGCAATATTCATTTCCTTTGCCCATGATTTGTGTTTTATGCCTTCACCACTAAATATACTTCTTTCATTTTCCATCAATGTCATGTTCATCTTGTTTGCAACTCCATTGTGTTGAGGAGTGTATATAGTTGTATTTTGTTGTGCTATTGTGCACTATTTATAGAACTGCTCAAAATATTTCCCATGTAACTCTTCTTGTAACATACCCAACCACCAGTTGAGCATCATTACACATGGAATACATGTTTAAATAAATATTTTATGCTTATTAATTTCATGTAGCTTATCATCTACAGATCACACATAATTTAACCATTTGATTGGTACCATAGTATTATATGCATCTAACAACATATTTTTAAACATGAATGCAACTATTCAAGTGAACAACAAACACACAACATTTATGTAACCATTTAAACAATGGATTTAGCATAAGAACAAAACAGAAACACTTATTTGTTAATTATTAACCAATTGTTTGCAAATGAAGGATGAACCTACCATCCATAAGAATTGTTGTTCTTTTTCTTTGAACAACAAGTCACCGCCGAGTTAAGGCTATGAGTCCACAAGGAGATCCAGTCCTTTGGCTATCTACTCTCCACACGCATCAGCCCCACAACCTAGGTTCCAATATGTTTCCCACAACCTGCACAACCCAAGGAATGGGATCCCCCTTCACTGCACATAGTCCCTCGGGACTTCCCACTTTCCTCTAGATCTCTAGTGCACCCGGTTTACTATAAAACCTCCCATCTATTCCAAGAATGCTCACAACAACCCTCACAAGGCTCTTGGGCCTATTTTGCGACATCCAAACACTTCACAAGATTACAACTTGATTACATGCACATGGACCTCTTTCTCAACATAAAACACAACCCAACAATGACTACCTTCAATCCAAACATGGTTTGTGCTCTTCCCAACACTCTTTCCCTCTCTTTATGTCCAAAATCTACAGGTAAAAAATACTCTCCATCCAAAAACGTGATTGTCCAGAAAATTGCCCTCTTGGCCATACAAAGTTTCCTCCCTTTGCTTGCTTGCTTGAATTTACTTACACTCTTCCCAAGTTGATTGTATACATTCCCATTCTCTCCAATAACTATGGGATATGACTTCTCACACCCACCCTCTTACATGAGTTAAATGATTGGCTTCTCATACACTCAATCAACAACTAGAAGGTTATACACAATGATACTAATTCAGGAATGTGGGTTGGATTAATACCCATGGATAATTCCCCATTGGACCCCCCTCTCTCTCTTGTGGAATCATATCCCCCCATCATTATTTATCCCTTTCATATCGCAGCTTACGATTATATTTTTATTAGTTATTTCATTTCACATAATATACCATTCGGCCTTCAGCCACATTAAACCAATATGGTCCCTTTGCCGCAAAAGATCGACTCACCAGCCTAATTCATGTTTATACAATTACATTATAATTCGCAGGGATTAAAACCGGGGATGTTATATCCCCTCCCCCTTATTTTTTCATTGTCCTTGGTGCACAACACCCTACAGGTGTTCATTCACTTTAGAATCCTATTTCTCGACCATTAATCAATCATATAGGCTCCTTGTACCAAAATTGCACAGGCATTCCAGCTTAACAAAATTACATAGGCTCTTTGGCCCAAAATCCTATATATACATAGGCACCATGGCCCAACCTGTGCAAGATAATTTCACAATTCATCATTTTAGCAGCAGTTCCAACAAATAGTCTTTCATTCTTCACAGCCTGCACCACCTTCCTCTAGCTCTAGCTGCAATATTCTTCGTGCTATGTCAGTTCCCACAACAATTCCAACCAACCACTCTCATTCCCATCAACCTACGCAACCCAAGGAATGTACCCCTTCTCTGCATTGTATCTCTTTAGGCTATACCACTTCCCTTCCATGGTTCCAGTATGAGGTCAGACAGAAAGTCTTGGAGTTGTGGCCCTAGGAACTCCAGCTGCAATATATTTTATACTTTATTGATTCCCACAAAAATTCCAACCAACAAACTCTCATTCCCCTCAATCTTCACAACCCAAGGAAGTGTACCCTTTCTCTGCACTACAGTCCTTCAAGATATACCACTTCCCTTCCAGGGTTCCATTGCTAGGTTGGACATGAAGTATCTGAGTTGTGTCTCCAAGAACTCTAGTTGTGATATCATAATATCCAACTTTCAAATAGTTGCAATTGTGCCTCCTGCACAACATCTAAACACAGCTCTGGTGGAAAGAAAATACACAATCATGAAATACAATATCATGCAACTACCCATAACAATCAAATATAACACAAGAAACTTAACCATACATAGCGACGATTGAATAGACATACCAAAGCATTCGATCACACAAAACACAGATGCAAAGATGTTATTTAGGCACAACAAGCAATAAGGAACAAGGGAAAACTTAAAACACATTGAAAAACAATCGTCCCATCTTTTCATCATAATTAACTCAACAATTACAATCACTTATTCATATGGTTTTTTCTCCACTTTATGAGAAACCACAACAAAAATTTGGCTCAATGTTCTCTTCGTGTCACATCGTTGTGATTCCAACCACCATGTCATATGCAGTATTGAGTTCCCTCCCCCTTTCCATTCTCACCCTCCAAGATCATGCATCTCCTTCATTGCTACACAGTCCCTTAGGTGATCCATTGCTTTCCAAGGTGTTCTTTAGCAAGGGGAGCACCAACTCGTTACCATATTATTTACTAGATATCATAACTTGTGGTAATCATAGGGTTCTAGTGTCATCGAAGTAGCCTCCTTTCCAATATTTCCATCTTTAATAGCCATCATCTCATATGTATCACACACATACAATCATCATGAGATATCATTGTAGAAATTTTACATATTAATTTCCAAATCTATTTTACATATAGGGAACTAAGTTTCCCAATCACAAGTTTTCTTCTCAAGATGTTTGGCTCTTGCAGCTGTAGATATCGACCTTCTTTATGGGCTTATATCACTGCCATATCCAAGACCAATATTCCTACAATTTCTCAACTTTATTGCCGCCAAACAAGATTGTTAGCACTCAGGCATATTTCCAACAATTCATGAAATGATCTCAGAATTGTAATTTACAAGCAATTCAATCATTTCAAGCCATTATTCATATTAGAAATGGAATTCAACAACTAATCATACTATCTAGGATGAAACCATCATTCACTGCAACATATGCATTTAGTCCATGAAGTGATTCTCAGAATTATAGAAATCTAAAAATTACATCACTTCCAACTATTATTCATATTAAATAGAATGAAACCCTCATTCCTCACATACACATTCCAACAACAAAATTTTTCATAATGTAGTCAACAATTACCAATGTGTCAATGCCCATGGCCACATTTACCAAATTCATCCTTTCATTGACTCTGAAATACCATATACCCATGGCATTTGTTGCTACCACAAGGATATGTTTGTGTTCTTGTCTTGGATATGATCTTGTAACCAACATAACACAATATGAAATTAAATTTATCATAATTGCATTCAAGCAACAAACAATATTTGCATAATCAAGGCCTCCTTCCTTTACATCAATTCAAAGATTGATATTAGACTGGGGGAATTCTTACCTCCATTCCCATCAACATGTATACATCATAACAACCTCAAATGCATATCTACATGGTTGTTATCAATTTACTTAATGCTACTTGATCCTATGAAACTTGATGGCTCCCTTCACTAATTTTATTGGTCAACATTTCTACCATCCTCATTT
>ML790467.1:48869-68483 GCA_009831015.1 Picea engelmannii | reverse complement strand
ATATATATATATATATATATATATATATATATATATATATATATATATACTCATTCCATCAACATGTTCAGGCATGTCCACATGCACAAACACAGATCAATATGCACCAAGCATTTGGTATTTCATGCCTATCTCGTGCACATGCACTTATTTTTATTGTATGCATCATGCATCGATTCTATCATGCACTCCAATGCATATCTATTTCAGATTTAATTAATTATTTAGCTTTGTTTTTGTAGATGGTTGTCTTTGAATTTTTATAGAACCCTTCTTCCATGTGCACTGCCATTCTTCTCAATTGTGCACCATTGGCCCCTATTCTACACCTTCCAGCTAAGCCCCGATTGATCATACTGCATTTCCAGCCACTAGATCCACTAGTGTTGTCATACCACAATTGTTTTCTTCATGTAAAGAATCTTGTCCCAACATATTTTGGCTATAATTGTCAATATTCATAGTGTTATAACATGCACTACTCTAGTTGAATATTTGCATTCCCCATTTCCTTGACCAAACCAGTCTTGAAGTACCATTATCATTGATTGACATTTCAATATTTTGAAATGTTCCTTAATGTCATTTTCCTAATACTCCTTTCCATCCATGGATTTTCTCAATTTTAAATATCTTTCTTCACTTCATTAATTGATTCATTCTGAAGAACTACTTGACCACTCAAGACCACTCTGCTCCAAATGGAATGCTACACTCCCCCATTCTCACTTGTTCCCTAATTTTGTTGCACACTATGATAATAGAGGTAGCTTTCTTGCTTGGGTACTTTTAGACAAGGGTTGTTAGATCATAACTAACAATTTCTTCTTCCTGCATTCTCATGCTTACACATGGATACGACTCATCCACCCATGAGTCACACCTCATCTTGTGATATCATTTTTCTTATCTTGTAGCAAGCTTTGTAGTCTTCATTATATTTCTACCTTCAATGTTATGGAGTTATCCTTACTCCTTGTGCATGCAATGACATTCTTCACTTGTTGGATTCATACCTCATGTGAAAATATCTATTGAATTTCCTTTGTAATCCATTCAGACTCTTCATAACATCGAAATGCTAATATACCTCTACTCTTCTTTAGTCCTTTGTCAACTTTGCATCACCTACCCTGCACTTTCCTTTGCAGTTCTTTGATGCTTCATCCAATTTCACAAGCTTGACCTCTTTCCCTGTCCAATGACCCCAGGATTAATGTAGAATAGACCCACACAATACTCATTGTGGAATCTTAATATCTTTCTAGAAATCCTTTCACACAACACTCTTTGCTAGAGTGCTCCTCTTCTTATTAACAATTCCATGTTAGTCAACTCAACCTCTCTTTATTTGTCAAATATTACAGTTCAAGTGTTCCTCTAGGCTTATACATAGGAATAACATGAGCATCTACACTTTCCCTTACATCACAATCCCCTTTGGCATTCGCCTCTATCATTTGGGAGGGTTTCTACAAACTTTGACACTATTTGGAAAAATCTTCGCATCAAGTAATTACATGGTTCTTGGAACCCAATTCCACTTTCCATTACTTGTCATGTAGCTCTTTATTGCCTCAACCAAATTCCACAATATTTTCCATGTTTCCATTAATATGATATTCAATCATAGGTTTGTATTTATCTTATTATACCTCTAGTTTTTCACCATGTGCAAGAAATCATTTTTGTTAGAATTATGCATCGTATAATTTTTTTGTCAATTAATGTTATAGGTCATTGTTTTGCTCAACTAATAAAGACTTATATCACAATTCTAAAAATTAAAATAATTATATGTTATTATCCTATGAATTATATTTCCAATGACTATACTCATTCCCCAATCTGATCTTTGAGCTAAAAGTTATGTCTTCATGAAAAATCCGCGTTCACCCTTTTTGTGCATTTTCTCCACTCGTGTAATTTTATAGAAATTCCAACTTTTATCAATTGCAGAAGAAAACATGTCGGGAAATAAAGAAACATTTGTATGATACATAGATAACAATAATGACAGGGAATTCATTACAACTCTCTCGTATTTTCAATCTGATGCACCAGTCAAAAAGTGCAACAATCTGGAAATGTCAACTTTGTCCTTTTTCACCTCTTTTTCCAGACAGAGTTTTTCGCAAAACCAGTTATCTCACAATCTGTTCACTTCCGAAAAAATTTCACTAAACCAAATTTGTTTGAATTAATGAGTACATAAAATTTTGAGTAAATAAAATTTTCCAGTTTTGTGATCTAGGGTCATTTTTCCTCTGAAAATCTCAAAAATCTCAAAAAAGTGGCCCATAATAGTGGATTTTGGTCTATTTCAGTATCCTCGTTCCAATCCCCTAAGGATTTATCTAGTTCCTTTGTGGTTTATTTGTGTGTCTTCTTTATGGACTCTCCCCAAGAGTTTCATCTTAATCTGGACCTCTGTCAATGATCTAGACCCAGATCTTTAAAAACCACTATTTCGCGAGTTTTCACAAATCCAAGAAGAAATGGACAATGGTCCTTTCTGGTAATTTTGTAGAACTCCTATTTGTGGAAAAAATACATAAGTTTCATCTCAATCCAGCTTAATTTTCTCTAGTTATGGACAAAATACAAAAATTGCTCCAGTTGATCTGCTCTCTATCAACGATCGAGGATCAGTGATTTTCTTTGCGAACCAAACCTTCCCACTAATCTCCCTGATGCCCAATAATTGAAAATATGTCATCAACCATTTTTCTCCACAAACCAAAAGTCACCCACAAATATCATCGATGCCTGATCATCGGCCACCGACCATCAATCATCCTCCCTGAAAAACCAAGAATATTGTTCACAAATCTCGTTGAACCCCAAAAATCGACTATCGACCATCCCTTCGCTGACATGGAAACTATGATGACATGGCATGACACATGGATAATCAACTGGGATGACATGGCATGACACGTGGATGTTGGAGTGGCATGACATGTCATCACCTTTGTTTCCCCATCGGTCATCGACAATTTCTCTTGGAAGAATATGAACTTCGCACTAGATGTTTCGATCGTTGATCCATCATCCATTGACGATCTTACATGTCCTTTGGTATAACTTCAACACTTCACCAAACTTGTCGATCCTCGATCCATCATCCATCGATGATATTTGATGTCATTTGGCCAAACTTCAACACTTCACCAAACTTGTCGATCCCCGATCCATTGGCCATAGTCAATATTCGATGTCATTTGGTCAAAATTCAACACTTCGAGAAACTTTCCAATCCCTGATCCATTGGTCATCGACGATCTCAGATTGTGATTTTCAACACTTGGACAATTTCGGCCAAAACCCAAGCGAATCAGGGTCGTTGATCTCTCAGCCAAGATGATCTTGACCATTGATTTTCTTTGTCTTATCAAATGGCCGAAAATGAATACGAATCGTCAATATTCCTCCTTTCCCAACCCACCGAAATGAATCATCACCATCAATCCGGTAACTTTGTCAAACTTCAAAAATTTATCAATTTGTAAGTTTTTCAAGGACAAATTTAGGCATTGATCTCGAGATCAAACATGATCTCAATCGTCGATTTTCTAAACTTTCCCCATGCTACAGTGGCCATTAAAATACAAATTTTTCAACCTTCCAAGTCAAATTTATCTCTGCAACTCTGCAGATTGAATCCATTAAATTTTCTTTAACAATTCTAATTCATTCTAACATGAATCTTGACCACGAATTTGGGGATTTTACTATGAATTTCTCCTATTTTCCCCAATTTCGCTACAGGAAAATATGTCGTAGTGAATTTTATCCAAATTCGCATCGGTTCTTGGCCTATACAGGTCTAGTGTTGAACCCGTAGCTTTGATACCAAATTGTAACATATCCAACCACCAACTGAGCATTGTTACACATGGAATGTAACACGTTTAAATTAATATTTTATTCTTATTAATTTCTTGTAGCTTATCAACTACATATCACACATAATTTAACCATTTGACTAATACCACAGTCTTATATGCATCTAACAACATATGTTTAAACATGAATGCAACTATTCAAGTGAACAACAAATACACAACATTCATGTAACCATTTACACAATAGAATTAACACAAGAACAAAACATAAACACTTATCTGTGAATGATTAAACAACTGGTTGCAAATGAAGGATGGACCTCCCAGCCATAGGCATTGATGTTCATTTTCTTTCAACGACAAACCACCCTCGATCTTAGGCTATGATTCCACAAGGAGATCCGACCCTCTGGCTATCCACCCTCCACACAAAAAAACCCCAAAACCTAGGTTCCAATCTATTTCTGACAACTTGCAAAACCCAAGGAATGGGACCCCCCTTCACTCCACACAGTCCCTCAAGCCTTTCGACTTCCCTCCAGGGATCTAGTGCATCTAGTTGACTATAAAACCTCCCAACTATTCCAAGAATTCACACAACAGCCCTCACAAGGCTATTGAGTCTATTTCTTGACATCAAAACACTTCACAAGCTTACAACTCAATTTACATGCACACGAGCCTCTTTCTCAACATAAAACATTGTTGGACATATTGTTATTGATATGTTGTCATTGATGTCAACGGTCAATGTCATTGTGATGTGATGATAATTTGTTATGATGAATTGTCACTGTTGAGTTATCATTGATGAAATTGTCATTTATGTCAACAGTATAGTAGTTAGAAGAGAATGAAAATGTTGAACAGTATGCAGAGAATGAAAATGTCAAACAGTATGCAGAGATCAAAGCTCAGAAGGAAAAGCACATTGCAGAAACACGATCAAATCAAGTCGTGACCATTGGACATGCAAGCACCAGATCAAGGGTAGGGATTGATTGTGGAGCGCAAAGGGAGAATTAAACAACACGTTAATTCAAATCCCGTAATTAGTCTATACCATCAAATTACAAGAGAAAGATCATTGAAGGATTGGTCAACGATCATATCAATTCATGATCGTTGGATATGCAAGCACCATATCAAGGGCAGGGATTGATTGTGGAGTGCGAAGGGAGAATTAAACAATGTGTTAATTCCAATCCCGCAATTAGTATAGACCATCAATCGTCACTCATCAATAGATCTATGGTTGGAATCAGTTCCACTACCAAATGAGCAGTTTCCATTGCAGAACTCAACAATAGCTTTAAACATCGTGCTAGTGAGGACCCCGCAATCATCCCTGATCGTTGATATTCTTCGAGAGCATTCTCGACCATTGGATCAAGTTGAGTGGAAGGACAGAGTAAGTCATGGACCATAGATCATGGAAGTGACATACACATGGTCAGCCTGGCCTTGACCACTTCAGGTAAAATCGACCGAAGGAAATGTGCATGAAGGAATTTTAGCCGAAGTTGGAGTTATGAAGTAAACATGGGCCGTATGATCTAAGGTGTACTTCGGAAAAAGTTATGACCATTCGATATGAAGTAGATATATATGATAAGGTCTTAGCTAAAGTCCCCAAGAACTCAAATTCTTGACAGCCATCCGATCATAGGTAACTTTTTGGGAAAAAGAAGAGTCGTTGGATTTAAACCAAGGCAAAGAAGCATCACAGACAGATTGAGCCATCAATCTAAGATCACGATCAACGAACAACATTAATTTCAGGTTAAAATTTGTGAGGAGGTTACACTTCGGGTAATCTCACTTCGGGTAAAACGAGAAGTAAGAAAGGTGAAGTTAACCAAAGTTCTGAAGTCATGAACTTTTTTCAACCGTTGGATCAGAGGAAGAGCAGGGAAATCTTGTCAACCGTTGATCTATTCAGAGCATGCCAAGGTAGCAGTGGCCAACTTTGGCACTGACCACTTCAGCAGAAAAGGGTTGAGAACAAGTAAGATTACCCGAAGGTCGAAGTCCCAAAGTGGACATGAGTCGTCCAATCTTAGATACATTTCGGGAGTTAGGACAATCATTAGATCCAGGAGAAGAACATGTGCCACATGAGGAGATCTATGTTAGCAAGGACACGTGGCGCAATCATATGATGACAAGTGTCAAAGTATAGTTGGCACTTCAGGTATGCATAAGTCACGAATCTAAGTGACATGTGGCAGCCACTCAGTGAGTGCCACGTCAACAAGTGACGTCAGCAAGTTACGTCACTCCGGAAATTTTTACTTCGGGAGTTTCACCACCAGCAAATTCCTGAAGTCCTGAATTTCTGAAATGAACGAGAATTGTTCATCATGCAAAGAAAATCCAACCGTCCGATATACTTCGGAGAAATGAACTCCGAAAGATTGAAGGACTGTGAAGAATAAATCACCCTAAGTGTTGAAGGCCGAAATTAACGCTAACTGTCGATTTAATTCAGGAGCGTTATCGACCGTTGATCAATTACAATGGAAGGATAGAATAATCGTAAACCATGAAGTGACTCTAACCATTGATCTACTTCGGAGAGGGTTCTCAACCGTTGAATATTATGGACACGCGTATTTTATTCGAGAGATTTGTAAACAGGCTGGAAGTTGTGAAGGAAGAAGTCTCAAAGTAACGACAGTGGTCCATCTCATCATGCGATTAAAACGTGACTGTCGATCTTGACAAGTGATCAAGCACTTATTTAGCCTAGTGCCTGGTCACCAACTGCAGTTGTATGGAATAGAGAAATAAGGGTAAAAGAAGAGGCACCGCTTAAATCAATGAGCCCATGGTTTTGTGCATATGGTCATATGTGAATGGTTTGAAGGAAGCACCTCATATAGATTTAATTCGACAGAGAGTTAACACTAGCACAATGCATATAATTGATAAAATATCAAATATGATCTATTGGTGAACTGAGAACACAACATAAGCATGAGTACGATATAATGAGTCGATCCAGCTCTGTGATCAACTCATGAAGACAAAAGAACCGACACACATTCATGATTAAAAGAGAGTTAATTCATGAGCATTATGAATAAAGGATAAAAGAAAAAATGATATTATTTAAAGATTAATATTATCATTTAAATGAAAAGGTACAATGGTTCAAATATCAAAAGACACAATGATTCAAATTCACACCAGTTGGAAGACTAAATAAATAAGAAGGAATGGTGAGAAGAAAGTGTAGTTGAATTTGTTGAAGTATATATATTTATATATAATGGATTGAATGAAGGTTCATTCTATCAGGTTGGTGCATGTTTACAAGTTGGGTCTTGTATGAGGATTGGATTCCTCACATCTCAGTTGGATCTGAGATCAACAAGTTAGGGCTTGTTATGAGGGTTGGATTCCTCATTTCTTAGTTGGATCTGAGAACTGCAAGCCGGGTCTTGTAACAGAGAGTTGGGTATCTCATAGTTGCTTGAAGTTGAATATATTCAAATATTGATCTTATGTTTTCATTCAAGTTAAATAAATAAATAAAATATTTATTCTTTTATATATTGATTGAGAAAAAGAAATAAATATTTGTTGTACAGTTAATTTATGAAAAGTGGAAAATTGTCCAAAGTTTTGTGACATGGATTCACCCACCCCCCTCTCAGTGTCAAGTGTCCATTTCAACAAACACAACCCAACAATGTTTTCCTTCAAGCCCAACATGGTTGGTTTTCTTCCCAACACTTTTCCCCTCTCTTGTTTTCCAAAATCTGCAAGTAAAAACTGTTCTCCATGCAAAAACGTGACTGTCCAGAAAACTTCCCTCTTGGCCATACAATTTTTTCTATGTTTGCTTGCTTGCTTGACTTGACTTACACTCTTACCCAAGGTGATTGTACGCATTCCCATGCTCTCCAATAACTATGGGATATGACTTCTCACACCCACCCTCTTACATGAGTTAAATGATTGGCTTCTCATAAACTCAATCAACAACTAGAAGGTTATACACAATGATAATAATTCAAGAATGTGGGTTGGATTAATACCCATGGATAACTACCCCTTGGACCCCTCTCTCTCTTGTGGAATCATAGCCCCCCATCGTTCTTCATCCCTTTCATATTGCAGTCAACAATTACTATGTTTATTAGTTATTTCAACGCACATAATATATCATTTGGCCTTCGGCCACATTAAAATAATATGGGCTCTTTGCCCCAACAGATCGGCTCACCAACATAATTCACTTTTATGTGATTACATTATAATTCATAGGTATTAAAATTGGGGATGTTACACTCCTCCATTATCATTCCTCAACACTTTTATCTTCTTCTATGCCTAATTTTCCACAAGAGCTTTGAATTCTTTGAATTTTTTGAAAACCTCATATTTCTTCTTTAGGAAATACAACCATGTTTTCCTAGAAAATCCATTTAAAAATGAGACGTACTATAAATAACCTCCTAGAGGTGTAATATGTATAGTTCCAAACACATCTCTATGTATTAGCACTAGGATCCCTTTTTCTCTTGAAGCACCAAATGGGAATATCACTTAATTTTATTTACCATATATGCATTGTTCACAAAAATCAAAATCTAAATAACAATTAGGGATATCTTCAACCATACCTTTATTATGCAAATCACAAAATCTCTTCTCTCCAATATGTCCCATTTTCTAATGCTGGAGCATTGTCTTCTCCACAAGAATAGTAGGAATTCTATCAGTTTCATTCTCAGGAACAACAATAACATTACACCCATCAATGATAGTGTTTCCCAACAACTTGTACAAAGTTACAATCCAAATTCCCCTCAAGAACGTCATTTCTCCTCAAACCATATTGCATGTATCATTTTCAAATAAATTTTGCACACCAGTATCACCCATCTTATTCAGAAATACCAGGTTTCTAGCCAAATTTGGAAGATGTAAAACACCAAGAAGGGTTATAACATGTCCATATTTAAGAAACAATCGAACCCTTCCACGTCCTATGATTTTAGTTGTCAAGTAATCTCCCAAAAAGACATTGCCTCCATTATACTTTTCATATTCAAAAAATCACTCCCTAGAAGGAGTCGTATGAAAAGACACACATGAGTTGATTAGCCATGCATCATGATCTGAATGTGTACTTGTACTTGAAGATGCCAAGTATGCATCCCCTGTGTTATGTATGTAAAATAAATTTACATAAATGGTCACCACAAAGCCTATAAATGCAAGGCCATTTTTCATTGTAAAACATAATTCATTTTTATATCTTATTCAAATATACATTTATATAATTTTTGGTCTATCTAATTAAAAGTCAAAAACTATAAAATTTTATGCTATAGTTGGTATTAGAGATAGACTTGCTAAAAAAATTACAAAGACTAGGTAAAAAAATTTACTAAACCCGATAATTTTGTTTTTACCAAATCTAGTAAAAACAAATTGACAAAACTTGATTTTTTTACGATAATTTTTTTTAACTAAACCTAGTAATTGTTTTTTACCAGACTCAATAAAATTTAAGAAGTAATGGAGTCATAAAAAAAATCGAGGCCCAATGATGAAATAAATACGGAAATGAAGACATAAAATATCCAAAATCTTGTTTGGATAGCATTGAGGTTGGCATGAACAAGCAACATGAAGAATTAAAGGAAATGCTTACCAAGCAAGGAACACAACATAAAAATATGTTGCAAAGATTTGATGATATGTTATACGATATAATTACATTAAAAGGGAAAGAGAAAAATGAAAGAGATGAAGTAAATAGTGAGAATGTTGATAGATTCAATATAATAATGGAAACATTGGAGAGAATTGCACCTTAGCCTTCATCAATCTCAAATAAAGAATTACCAGGGATATCTCTCTTAGGAAATACAAGTAACCCATGATTTCAAGATAGAGACTATCAAAAAATTAAAAAGGGATGTGAAATTGACGGAAAAAAAAACATTGATTTGGAGGAACTTAAAAGAGAGAAGAAATTGCTCACAAAAATGACGAAATTGACATCAAACTCTCGGTACAAGAAACAGTGGATGAGGCCCTTGAAGAAACTATGAAACCTATTGTGGAAGAAAATGAATACATGTAGAGTGTTGTTACTATGACAAAAAGAAAGTTCATCTTTACTCCAAATGATTCAAGCTCCTACAACAACAGGATTTTTACCTTGTTGTATTCACATATCTGGAGTTGTCTGAGTTGAAATTGGTAGAAAAAGAGTTTATAAATAATCATCAAATATGCTCTTAAATAATTGACTCATTAAAAACCAAAAGGAGACATCTATCTATAGTTCTAGATAATATAAAATGTCTCATCATTGGGAAAAAAACATCCAAAGAATTGTGCAACAAAACAAGTAGAAGGGTATATGAATTGCAACTCAATTTCAAGAATGTTATAATGACAACAAATGCAAGGGAAAAAAACAATATTTTCTCATTTGAAGTTGAGATTGATCAAATGGTCAGAATACTAGAGTAATTAATAAATGAAGAGTAGAATACTCAACTAGATGAGAACCACGTTGGTATTGAATTTGAATTGACATTGTTATTGTCCTATCATGGGGTGCAACTCTTGGTGCTTTGTATTCTAAGCACATTCACATCAAAGAATGGAATATATTGCTAAATTAATTGGCTCCTCTAGCATCATCCCTCCTCAACTCATGATCATGCCTTCTTCTAAGCCATTCATGAGGCACTTGTTCTTAGATGATGGTGCTTTGAGACCCCTTGTTCAGATGCTCAACTTGCCTAATCTGTGAAGGGCTGCAATCTTCACTCTTGACTCTTGTTCATGGTAATATGAAATCGAACATGGCATTATAATTAATTGAGGGATATTTTTTTAATGGATCTCTTCTTCTCAATCTTGCTTTTGGAACTACTTACCATTCCCTTCCACATAAGAATCATTGTCATGGAGATTCCATTGAATCCAAGTTTATCATAGACCCAAAATAACCTGTTATATCAAGAATAACCTAAACCTTAGCAACAAAGGCATCTTCCTAAAGCTAATAACCTCATTATGATACTAAATGTAAGTTTTAAATCTATGCAAGTGAAGCAGTTGATATATATTCTTAAGAAAAATAAAATGAACAACAATGACACTCACACAATACACACATATTTACCTTAGAAACCCTTAACCGAGAAAACCAACCAAACTTAGTGCCACACCTTTATCTTATTCATTGTATTAACTTAACGATTCACAATACAATATTTAGGTATTCCACAACATCCCAAAACCTAATATGCTAACATGAATTAGATTATAACCCTAATCCATCAACCATGATTAAATTACAATGGGTCGAAAAACAATCAACCTAAAAAGCACCAAAACAAGGCAAAAATTGACCAAAAAAAAACCCCCCAAAATATTTTGGGGTGCTTCCTTGATCCCCGAAAATTTGGAGCTACCACCTCTCACAATAAATCGATGCACGTAGTCCACATGCCAATAATATAACACATCTCCAACAAGATTCACTTCTTGTAGTGTCCAATAATATATGCAATCATAAATTTCATCATTTTACTTATATATCTATATTACCCAATACTATTGATAATATAATATTACTTTTTATATGGAACCAAATCACCATAAATCTATCAGAATAACCATGATCTATTACAATAGGCAGTGATAAGTGATAGAGAATGTGTTTCCCACTCAATTAAAATCTAAAGCCAGGAAAGACATGTGGATGAGATATTCACTTTAACCCATGCTCCTGCATCAATTTGACGATGAACTTTTACTCTACTTATGACTCTATAATGGAGATAGCACATATAACATAAATCTATAAAAAATAATCTTGATCTATTACAATAAGCAGTGATAAGTGATAGATAATGTGTTTCCCACTCAATTAAAATCTATATTCACTTTAGCCCATGCTCCATCAACTTGATGATGAACATTTACTCTACTTATGACTCGACAATGGAGATAGCACAGACACCTTCTTCTATTATTGTTCAAACTATCTGATTATTCTCTACATTGTTAAATACTTTTGCAAAACCCAACCAATTAAACTATATAGAATTGTTTTTTTAACTATGACTTTTCCCATTAATAACTACTTTTAACTAACTTAGTAATGAGTTCTTAATTCAATCACATTTCTAGACACCTTCTTCTATTATTGTTTTGATGATGCTCTACATTGTTAAATACTTTTGCAAAACCCAACTAACTAAACTATATATAATTGTTTTTTAACTATGACATTTCCCATTAATAACTACTTCTAACTAACTTTTTCCAATAGAAAATTCGCTCAAAATTATATTAGTGTATAATTTTTTTTACATCTTCAAGGATCCTTGATCAAAATTGATCTTTGTTGATCTAGCTAGTCACTATTCTGTCACAAATGACTATCCGAAAAAGACCTTATACAATACCATTGTGAATAGTTTAAAGCTAACATGAAAAGTAGTACCAACATCCTGATCAAATTCAAAACATGAGGAATTAAAAAAGTTTTATATGAGTTTGAGGACCTGTCATCCCTCTTTCCCATGTGAAATATGTTAATCTTCCTTTCAGTTCCAAGAGAGCTTGTTTAGATAATCGATCTACCTCCTTATTGAATTCCTTGAATATATGATGAAAGCAGATTCCTTAAAATAAAGTAGTCAATTCCCTTGTTCTGTGCTTCCATCCTTCGATGTATGTTAAGCCCTAAATAGTGGCTCATTACCCCTTAATTGGGGCATATTACATTAGCAATTTTATTTTATTTATGTCGGCTTTAGTCCATTAGTTGTAATTGTACCTCTTAGTCTCCTATATATACCAAGGAGACATTTTTATTTGGAATCATCTTATAATTGAACATTTATGTGGGCATAAGGAGGTTGCCCCCTTGAAGAGGCTTATTATCTTAATTTCTCTCTTTTTCAAGGTGTTGAGTACTTATTCTGAGGTTTTTATATGCTATATTGATATTTGGTTCCTAACATATGGTATCAAAGCTCAAGGTCTTGGGGTTTCGCTGCTACATATGAGACACCTTGGAATTTTTTCTATAACTTGTTTTCTACAATTATTCAAAAGGAACGGCTTGGAATATATTTAGTAGACGGATCAAGGTACGTTGGGTTAAAATTTCAGCTTCTGAGTCCTTATACTTTCGGAGATACATCCTTTCTAAGATAGGGTTCTAGAATCATCCTAAAATGAGTCATTCTGATATTTTCTCCATAAAATGTTTTCTGTAACGTTTCAGACCTTGAACTCCAAATTCTAATCACAGAAATTAGTAAGGTATCTGTAGTAACAATTTCAGCTTCTAGGTCATCTTATATTTGTAGATACACCCTGTGGAAGATAGGGTATGTGACTAGTCCTGTTGACTAGTCTCAAGCAGGTGTTCCAGGTAAAACAATCATAACTTCTTCCTAGAGTATCCAAATTGAGTGAGACCAGTTGCATTGGATAGTGGACAGACCGCAGTAATTTTTTTACGATTTTCATAATTTTATATCAATCATTTTGTGCGGGGAACGCTATACAAGTGACATCTCTTGGAAAGGAAAAAAATCAGCAAGTTGTGGGGAAGTTACCATAAATTCCACTTGGCACATCCAATTTTGATCAGACCTATGACATTGCAAAGAATAAATATTAGAGACCTACAAAAAAGAAAATTTCATACTTAGAAGGGACGAAATTTTGGAGATACAATAAAAGGAATATTGTCTAGCAAAACCACCTCAAAATCAAGGTTTAAAGTGATACTTGGCCAACATGCCACCAAAAAAGGGAACTTCTACACCAAATAAGCCTCCAGACAATCCTACTTGGACTCTTGATGAAGGTGAAGAAATGTGTAGGGACATAAATGATTTACAAAAGAAGACAGTAACAAAATAATGCAATACGTCTCCTGGAATTGCAGAGGACTAGGAAGTAAAATCAAAGAAGAAGCTTTACGGGACATAGTAAGGCTTGAACGACCAGAAGTCCTGCTTATCCAGGAGACGAAGATGGAGGAGGCTGACCTCCTAAAGATAAGTCCCTCATTTTGGAAGAAAGGCCCAGGAAAGGTAGTCAGCACCAGAGGAGCCTCCGGGGGGCTAGCAACCTTCTGGGATGCGACCAAACTGGAGCTCATAGAATAAAGCGCCACTACTCATTGGCTTTTCACTAAGCTGAACCACAAAGGATCCGGTCACCAGGTAAGCCTCTTTAATTTGTATGTTCCCGTTTTACTCAATGAAAAGAAAGACTGTTGGGATTCTTTACATCTGCTCCTTAACAGTCACAATACCGAGAATTTAGTGGTGGCAAGAGACCTAAACGTCACCCTATCGCTATCAGAGAAGAAGGGGGGTTCTATTATCCGGGACCCTTCTAGAGAATGGGTGGAAGATTTGATGGCATATTGGGAGCTGGAGGATATACCTCCCTCTAATGGAAAATTCACTTGGTCAAACAAACGAGTAGGCCCTGGCCATATAGCCGCCAGGCTGGATAGGTTTCTCATTCAATCTTCCTTCCTCACAATTGGACTGAGAGCCTTCTCTAAAGTTCTACCTCACTACACTTCTGATCATAAACCCATTTCCCTGTCTCTTCGCCCAAGCGCTTCTCTAGGCCCCATCCTGTTCAAGTTCTCCCCTCTTTGGCCAGCTCAAAGTGACTTCCTCAATCTGGTTCAGCTCTCTTGGAAAACCCCTGTCTCTGGGTCTCCTTTCTTTGTGTGGGAGGAAAAACTCAGACACCTTAAAGTCACTCTTAAACTGTGGGCCAAAAATCTAGCCTCTCCCCTGGAGGAAAGGAGACAAGCTCAGGAAAACTTGGAACTCCATCAACGGGTTATGGAAAAGGTCTCTATCACCCAAACTCTTCTTAAGCAGGAGGCTGATATTCAAAGTAAGCTACATAAAAGTTGCAGAGAAGAAGATATTTATTGGCGGATGAAGTCCAGGGCACTATGGCTACAGGACGGCGATAAGAATACAGCATACTTTCACAAGCACACTCAATCAAGGATAAATTACAACTCCATAGAGGAAATTCACTGGCAGGGGAAGGATTACAAAGACGCCCACAACATAAAGGAAGCCACCCACAACCATTTCAAAAATCTCTATTCGGCTACAGAAATGGAGGACTTGGACCCGCTCGCTTATCCGATCTCAGAAGTGCCAAATCTGATAACTGGAGATGAGAATAAGGTGTTGAACAGACCGATCAGTGATAAGGAAATTAAACAAGTTGTCTTCAGTATGCATCCGGACAAGGCCCCGGGGCCAGATGGATACTCAGTTAGATTTTACACTCAGTGCTGGGATATAATAAACAAAGATTTATGCAAGATGGTCCGAAAATCTCAGGATTGCAACAAATTGGGAGGAAGCACCAATTCGTCTTTTCTCGCCCTCATCCCAAAAGAAAAAGGGGCAAAGACCTTTAACAGGTTCAGACTGATATCTCTGTGCAACACCGGGTATAAAATCATAACAAAGATAATAGCAAACAGGATCAAGAAAATTCTTCCCAAGCTGATCCCGGAAAATCAGGGAGGTTTTGTTCGTGGGAGACAAATCCTTGACAATATAATCCTAGTACAGGAAGCCATTCATACAAGCTGTAAAAAAAAAGAGAAAGGAATGGCAGTCAAGTTGGATCTTGCCAACGCCTTTGATCGGGTTCGTCGTGATTTCTTGTTTACAGTAATGAGGAAATTTGGGTTCACTCAAAAGTTTATAGGTTGGATAAAGGCCTGCATTTCTGCTCCTTGGATTGCTCCCTTGATCAATGGTCGCCCTGCCAAGTTCTTCCAAGCCTCTAGGGGGCTCAGACAAGGCTGTCCTCTGTCCCCTATGCTCTATGTTATTCAAGCCGTTGTACTGAGTTTTCAGCGAAGAGTTGCCTCATAAATAAATCCCTTCCAGGCATCAGAATCACCCCTTCCACCAAGGAAGTAAGCCATGCCCAGCTTGCAGATGATACTATTCTTCTGGGAGCGGCCAGCATTAAAACAGCTCGAAGCTTCAAGTCTGAACTTGATCTCTATAAACGTTGCTCTGGCAGCGAAATCAACAATAACAAGTGCAAGATCTACGGCTGGAATTGTACCCCTCAGGAACTTCTGCAAATAGGAATCATTCTCGACATGGAATGCCTTTCAGCTTGGGATAATTTCATCTACCTAGGGATTCCGATTTTCAAAGGTCAGGCAATGGTGGCACATTGGCTGCCTTTGGTGGAAAAGCTCAAACACAAAATCCAAGCCTGGGGAGCCAATTGGCTAACCAGAGCAGGCAAAGTTGTGCTCATGAATTCAGTCCTTTCAAGCCTTCCTATTTACCAGTGCTCGGTCCTGCTTGCTCCCAAAACAATCGCAAACAAAATTGATGTAATGTTGCGAAGATTCCTGTGGGAAGGAGGCAATAATTGCGCGAGAAAACTCTATCTGATTAACTGGAACAAGGTCAAGCATTCCAAGCTGGAAGGGGGAATGAACATTCGATATGTGGTTGTTCATAATCTAGCAATGGGAGGCAAGCTGCTTTGGAGAATGATCACTGGAAAACGAACCTGGACCAAACAAATCCTCAGGAAAAAATACTTCCAAGGAGACCGAGACCGCTGTCTAGAGAGGCCTCCCAAAGGAACGAAAGGGTCCCCAATCTTCTTCCTTTTCCTTAGAGCTCTCGCATTCTTCCAGTCAAAGCTCACTTGGATCCCAGGGAACGGAGCAAAAATTCGTATCATGGAGGATTCCATTCTCGGCGATCCTCCTCTCATAGGAGTCCGGGACATTATGCATATTGGGGAGTGGCTCTCAGCCAACAATAGTAAAACTCTTTGGGACATCTCCCTCTGGAAAACTGACCTTCATCTCTCCTGGCAAGACTAGAATTTAGGGTGCTATCCGGAGGAGCTACATGAAGAAGCATTGATCCTTCTAGAGTATCTCCATGGGAAAGCTCCGATCGGGGCCAACTTCAAAGACAAGCGAGGCTGGGGATCCCCCACAGGGAACTATACAGCTTCTGCAGGTTATAAGGCTGTTTCAAACATCCCCTGGGCTCCCCCAAACCCAAGTCCGTGGAAAGATCTCTGGCTCTTCCCTTCTATCCCCAAAGTTGATCATTTTGCCTGGGCGTTGACTCACAACAGTATTCTAACCTACAGTAATCTCAAGAAGAGGGGTTGGGAGGGCCCCTCCCACTGTCCTCTGTGTAGAGACCACGAAGAAACCCCTGAGCACCTTCTTTTCGAGTGTGGGTACTCAAAAGAAGTATGGAGCCTCCTCCTGGGCGGGGTCCCTCCTCGTCCACCCTCAATGGCTTCGGATTTCTTAAGAAACTGGCAGACTTTATCCTCTTTTGACCTGCATAGGAAGCACCTCCTCAAAACAGTATGGATGTGGCTTCCTAAATTCATCTGTTGGAAACTTTGGTTAGAAAGAAATAACAGGATATTCAATGAAGTCGGAAGACTGCCTTCCCAGGTGGCAATCAAAGCTAGAACGTTGCTGGCAGAAGCAATAAACGGAAACCCCAACATTAGGAACTCTTCCCCACTCTCGGAGGAGGAAGACAGATGGCTTAAGGATTTCAGCCAAAACCATAACAGTATCACACAAATTCATTCGAAGCCAATTAGGAAATGGGAAATAAGATTGGAGGAGCAGGAATTTATCCAATGGAGGTCGACTCTCAATGAATGGTGCCTTTTCTTCGATGGGGCCTCGAAAGGCAACCCGGGTCAGGCAGGCGGTGGGGGAATCATAATTGACCCTTCAGGCATCATTTATACTGTGTACGCATGGGGTTTAGGCCATGCATCCAACAACCAGGCAGAGTTTCTCGCACTATGGCAAGGTCTCCACTAGGCCTTAAAAATGGGAATCCAGTCACTTAGAATTTTCGGCGACTCCAAGCAGGTTCTGGAAACACTCATAACCAAAAAAACGCCCAAGGACAGCACTTTAGCTCAGCTGTACAGAAGATCCACCCTCCTCCTCAGTCAATTCAAAGAATCTCATATGAATCACGTGATGAGAGCCCTGAATGGGCAAGCGGATGCTCAAGCGAATATTGGATCCCTTCTGAGCAAAGGAATCATAAAAGTGAAAGCAGACACGTCCTTTCAATCCATTGCTTAAGTCGAACGGACCCCAAGCACTGAAGTTCCACGTGAATAACAGGATGAACCGGTCGATCGCTAGATCCTTCATCATGATGCTGGACGGGAAATCCCCTGTCCAGAGATTGCAATCCTACTCGGGCTGGGCGGATCCTCGGGGAAATGTCCCGGTTTCTCTTCATAAGGGGAAAAAAGGTCTGCTTTCTCTCATCCTCAAGTGTTCTCCGGCTACTCTCTGGTCTCCTCCTGCGCTGAATCTCTCCAGAGCGATGGACAAGAAGGACTCTGCGTCCAAATCGAGCCTCTCTCCACAGGAGCGTATTGAGCTACTCTGGGCTGAGCTGGACAGCATTAAGGCTACCACAGCCAAAAACAAGTGGGAGATGCTTGCAATAGAGATGCAGGATATCAAAGACGACCTGTCGGACGAGATCCAAGCTGGGTTTAAAGACGCTGCGAATTTCATGGGAGATCTTGGAAAACGGCTCTGTAAATTGGAACTCCAAGTAGAAGAGCTAACCACGGCCCTTGGAAAGATCTCAGAGTTCATGGCTGAAGCTTCTTCAAAGAAAGGTCACTGAACCAGCTAGTGTCTGCAGAACGATAGATAATGGAAGTAATGAGGATCTTCAGAAGCCCTTCTATTCGGCTAAATCTTCGTTATTAGCAGGCTAATCGGCATGTATCGAGTCAAGTATGAATAGGTTCGCTATTAAGAATCTTGTACTCTGAGCAACAGCTCACATTTTGAACTGTAAGGGTTGGCAGCCCACTCTGCCGATATCTAAATAAAATCCTCATAACCGATTTTGTTAAAAAAAAAACAAAAGATGAACTACAAGAGATGGAAGCCAAGTTGGAGGCAATAAATACTTAGATGGATGGTTTAAAAGAGGAGAACATGGAAGGATTGAAAATTTTCGTAATAGAGAGGACACTTGAAAGTGAAAATGTATCCCATGAAATTCATGATGAGGACACAAGGAAGGTGAATCAAGAATGGAGAAACTCCAACTTTGGGTTGAAGACCAACCACGTTCCTAAGATCGATATGAGGAAGTTTGATGGCAAGGACCCTAGCACATGGATACTTCAGATGGAGCAATTCTTTGATATACATAATGTGCCACATACACAAAAGGTATGAATTGCTTCTTTATATTTAGAACCCAATCAATTTGTATGGTATCGATGGCTTTGTTCTTGCAAATCACTTTTCACTTGGACAATTTTCAAGGAAGAAATGATAGCACACTATGAGGATACAAGGAGCAATACCTTCTTTAGCCAATTGATAAATCTCAAGCAAAAGGGTTCAGTTACAGAGCACATTGAGAAATTCCAAAGATTGAATATAAAGGTAATAGATATTCCATATGAGCACTTGATTGATGTATTCATATGAACTTTAAGGGATAACATTCAACATGAGGTTCTCCTTTGGGGACCCAAGTCATTGGAGAATTCATTTAGGGTGGCAAGAAATGTTGAAAGTAAAAATATGGCTATGGCTACTAGAAGGACCAATCCTAACATCTATAGAGAGAATAATTCTCCTTCTTCTAAAACACCTCAACCTACAAGGTTGACACCTCAAGAATTGGAGGAA
>ML790467.1:14430-26274 GCA_009831015.1 Picea engelmannii | reverse complement strand
GCAAGTCCAAAGTTCTTCAAATGTCGGGTACTCCTTCCTTGTGTTCATGCTTGCGGCAAATGCATCCCATGTCTTGGGAAGACCATTGAGTACTATGTTTACCAATTCCTTTTCTGAAGTGATCTCTTCAATAGCTTGTAGTTAATATCTTAACTGGGAGATCCTTACAAAGTATGATGTTATGTTGTCGTCATCATTCATCTTCATGTCACGGAGCTCATTCTTCAAACTCATGACTTGTCCAATGTTTCTAACTGAGAAGAGATTTGTTAGGGCATCGTACATCTTCTTCAATGAGTCAAGATGGGAGATGTAGGGTATCAAGTGGTCTTTTATGGAATCCACTATGATACTCATGGCATTGAAGTCAACAACTTTGAACTTCTCCATAGCTGCAACATTCTGCGGTTCCTTCTCTTCTCCTTCTTTAAACTTTGGCTTCACGATCTTTCCTTTCACAATATCCAACACTTTATTCTTAGCAAGGATGAGGTCAATCCTTGTCTTTCATGCTCTGAAGTTAGAGGCTCCATCTAACATGTTCTCAGACTTCATAGAGTTCGTCGTGGCTACTTGACTTGGTCAAACCCTAGATTTGACCAGAAATCCAAACTTCACGTCTTGTCCTTCTGAGAGTACCAGGAGATGCGTTGGGCTAGGGCGCACTGATCTATTCGGAGATTAGGTCAATCTCGTCACTTAAGGTGCCTCGGCAAGAGGTTTAGGGTTTCTGCAATTGCTTCTGCTAGTAACCCTAGCTGCAGTGCTTTTGGAAACTGCTCCTGCTAGTAACCCTAGTGACAGTTCCTCAACAAGCTCAATGTCTAGCGGCTATGTTTCCTTCCAACGTTTTAGGCTGATTGAAGGGGTGTGGGCCCATAACCTGTTAGAATATAGAAGATGGTGTGCTTGTTTTACCATTCACGATACCTTCGTCACCCAACCGTAGGCCGAAGCCTCCCTCTGAGCACCTTAACCTTGACTAAGAATTCCTCTGGAAGCAAACCCTAGGCTAGATAGCCAAACAAAGGGTAGTGCACCTCTCTCCAAGGATAGCACAACACAAAAGACTGATCAGATAGTCCCAAACCCTAGCCAAGAGATATTCAAGCCAATACTAAAAACTTGTTGCTGTTGCAGCTGCACCAACAGCTCTCCTCCAAACCTGCGCACAAGATTGCAACTACAGTGCACACCAAATTGGGAACTGCAATTCTGAGATGCTACAAATGAGAATTGGCGCCCTGTATTTATAGTAGTTCTACCAGTTTTGCTGGGGCTGACTTCTCCTTCTGGATAAGTGTCTGTTCAGTATATTTTTATTATTTCTGGCCGACTTCTTCTCTTGGAGGCTAATAACCTAATATAAATTATCTTCTTGAGCCGACAAGGATTCTAAGGTTATTACCCAACTCATTAGGGTTTCTCTTGCTTCCCGGAGTCTTCTATTCTCGTCAGGTTCACACATGGAGGTAAATACCTCCCGCAGCTATCATAATATTAACAGTATTTGGACTAAAACTCAATGCAAAAAATATAATCGGTCACCAAAGCCTTTCATATGGTACTAAAACATAAAAAGACTCAATTAATGTAGCTACATTAACTTGCAAATCCAAGAGAATTCAATTAATGTATCTCTACTAGTCCACTTTAACAATAAGAATATTTCCCTTCCCAACAAGACATTGGTTCAATGGTGAGGTTAACAGAGTATTAGGCCATCCAACAAGAAGGTTCCATTCGTTATGTGCTCTACCCCACAAGAATGGAATGAGTTTCAAAGTGATGAGACCAAGTGTAAGTCATGGCTAACTTTGGTAGAACAACTACCCCTTAGACCTAGCACCTAAGCTAAAGGAAATCCACTCACGGTTTCTCAAGACACTTTAAAAAAAGATTAAAAAAAATATTTCACGCCTCCACATTGTGATATATTCAAAACAATGGGCCTTCATTAAGCTCAAAATGTGGCACTTCAATGGTATTTACCAATGAGCCTTGAGAACTAGGAATGTGGACATTGTTCATGGCTATCATAACATAAGCTACATTGCTCATTATATTTGGGACACTTTTGGTTGGTGTAGTGCTATTGGAGCTACTATCTGACTCACTATAAGAAGCCTCCTTCTAGTTCTTACAGGTCGAGGAGTTCCATAAATTGAACCTCCATTTCAAACTCCAAACCCTTTGTTAGATTGTAATACATTGCCACTGGCATGTTGTGTTTCACTCGCAACTATATAGTTTAATGACCAAGGTCCCCAGTGCTTTCACTGTGGTTCTCCCATACAATTGAAGATCAGTTCCCTCTTGTAGTGTTGGTCTCTCTAGAAGAAAAATGTCATCTTTCTATGACCAACAAGAATTGTTTCTATAAAGTATTTCCGGTTGATGTAGGTACAACCCCATGTCTTTTTGGTGTTGTGCCGACAAGAATTTCTAAATTAGCATTCCCAAATAGACCCCATATGCCATAATTTGGTCCCTTTACGGACTAATGCTTCAATGGTTTTGACAATTCCATGTCGGAATATCATCAACATATAACCTTTTCTCTGAATTAGTAATCATGTTATAATTCATTGCAAAAGGATTGGCCAAGTTATGCTCAACCTCTCCTCGGAGACTAGCTAATGGATATGGTAATGTTGTTAAATTTTCTACTCATAATCCTTTGTAACTTGAATAAGTGATCATTTTGATAAGTTGCGACTAAATTTTTTTTGATCAATGGTCTAACAACATCTCCATTGTCATTTTCAAGGGATTTGTTACATTTTCACTTTCCATTTCCATTATGCCTATAACCTCATTCCTTAGAACTAGGTGGTAGATGATCTCAAGAAGTCATGTATGAGATTTCAATGCAAAATCCTGCTAATAACCATGTGGTATAATGTTGATAACAATTGTTCTTCCACTATTATTAGTTCATCGCCCATGTTCACCACCACATTCAATCCTAGGAGGGAGAAATCCAACAATGTCATTTGCATGATAATTAAAGGCATCATTTGTGTTCTTGTTGGTCTCTTTTCGCATATTAAATTATTCCAAGTAATTGCACATCTTTGTGAATGACAACCTCATCCACTACTTTGGTGTCTTTCTTCCTCCATCACCTTATCTTTGGCATGTTCTTTGACCTAGAAGATACCCATACCTAGTGAGAGCAATGATGTATGGTCAAACAAAATCTATCCTCATGCCTTTGCACTACGTAGATCCCCTTAATTCTAACTTTCTTGACTCTAGTCTTGACTCTATTATTGTGATAAGAGAGAACTAGATTCAAAGTGACAAGATTAACCACAACACATGATCCAATGTATCGATTAGCTTTAAACATTAGACTTCGTAATATTATAGGTGACATTCCATGAAATATGATGATAGAAGAGGTAATGAGGCTATGCATTAATGTTAACTTTTCATGAGAAATAATTGTATGATGCTATGTATGTCAAGTTTGAGTGATGAAGCATTTTGATAGCCTCTTATGTAACATAGCTAAGGTCAAGTTTATGGTTATGATGCATGTCTATGTACGTTGATCATGAGATCCATGGTATTCATTCTCGAGAACTTTGAAATCACAACATCATCAAGTTTATGAAGCAAGCGAAGGATCCTTGATGTGCCTCCATCCGAGAACCTCAATTGATTGAAAGTAGGGATCATAGTCGTTGGGTTATAAACATTCAAATGCAATCCATGCAATATGGTTACTTTGATGAACCAATTGAAGAAAATCGTGATGCATACAACTTCCAAGCATAAATACTTGCACTATTTCATGCATGCAATTATGATGTCATTGAGAGAAACCATTCATGAGAAAAATATCATGAGCAAATGACAATATTTCCATCAGAGCATTATAATATAGGCCAAGGGATTTTTGTAATGTCCTTGTAAGAAAGAGGATGTTTGAAAGCACTTTATCTATAAATGTGAAACTAATTCAAAATATTCACATGCCATTAAACTCGACTCACCATCATATTTCAAAGCATAGCTTCAACAACCACAAGGCATTATAAGCTTGCATGCATAAACATAACATCGATGATGATACTCTTAAAATTAAAGAGATGTGCTCGTTTTACCATAGACAATATCACTATTGTCACCCAACCATAGGCATGTAGCCACCCCCGAGCACCATAACCTTTTCTAGATAGAATGATTCTGGAAGCAACACTAGAACCAACAAATAACCAAGAGAGCTCATTTTTCTCCAAAGATAGTTCACCAAACAGAAAGTCTCAAAGCCATAGAACAAGAACAATACTCAACTGCAGCAGTTGTAGTTGTTGCAACTACAGTTGTAGTTGCAGTTGCAGTTGCACTTACCAAGAATACCACCAAGAACCATCACCAAGAACATCACCAAGAGATACTAGAGGATAGGGTGCACATCTTAGGCTATATGGCGCTAGAGAGAGAGACCAAGAACCATCCCAGAAGATTCACTTTCCATCCTTGCAGCTGCAGCGCCAAACTTACGTCAAACTTGACTGAGAGAGTGTGTGTGTACAAATGAGCTAGATCATCTCTTATTTATAGTGGTTCTTGTCACTTGTCTGGGCCGACTTGTCCTTTTAGAATCTAATACTTTAATATTATTTATTTTACTGAGTTGACTCGTCTTCTAGGGTTTCTACACATTTGTTTAGGGTTTCTCTTGCTTCCGAAATATTCTATTCTAGGCAAAGTTTACACATGGAGGTTAATACCTCCCACAGCTACCATAATATCAACATAAACAAGCACATCCCATGATTCTATAAGCTTAGTAATAACACCCTTTAAAATGAGATGCATCGTCATTGTACTTTTGTGTACATTGAGAGTAAATATGGATACCAAACATCTATGTGTATAAAAACACAAGCAAAAAAGGCCACTTGAACACCTACAACATCTTCCACATTCATCAACCTTTACATACAAATAACATCTTCCACATTCATCAACCTTTACATACAAATAACATCTTCCACATTCATCAACCTTTACATACAAATAATCAATGATTGAAAGTAGGAAATGAACTAATTATTTATTGCTCCATTGAGGCCATTTTCTTGTAAAGAAAGCTTGAATAAGGGTGAGGGCTAGCCTAACTACACTTTTAATGAAACCAATCCCTTCAAGAGACATGACTAAAACTCTCACATAATCCCTTCAAGAGACATGACTAAAACTCTCACATAATCCCTTCAAGAGACATGACTAAAACTCTCACATAATTTGCTTACAACCAAAGCATGCTTATATCAATCCCAAGGAAACAAGATAGGAACTCAAGGTAATACAAAGTTACACATTCAAACCAAAGAAATACCACAATCCTACAAGTCGAACATTGATTTGATTAGTTAACTATCTTTACCTATACAAGAATGGGATGATATGGCAATGCAATTCAAATAGTCTAAGATATCATTCACTACTAGTGCAAGGGGATAGCAAGATTGACTCATTTAGACAAAGAAATTAAGGGGAAAAAGTTTAAAAAATCGAATGTTTAGACAATGTCATGGTGTAGTCTAAAGCTTCGATTTTTTGAACTTTTTACGAGTATATTTTCCGATCAATTTTTATTGAAATCTAGCAAAAAATTGTTGGAACTCCAAATTTGACTGATTGAGTCTGTATAATTTGAATGTCTTCGGAATTTTTTTCCAGGGATTAAATCCATTTATGCTTCAAAAATACAATTAAAACAACAGAAAAATATATATTTGAAATCGAATCCTTTTTAACTCCAAATTTGACTGATTGAGTCTTTATAATTTGAATGTCTTCGGAATTTTTTCCCAGGGATTAAATCCATTTATGCGTTCAAAAATACAATTAAAACAACAGAAAAATATATATTTGAAATCGAATCCTTTTTAATACATGTTGAAACGGACCCCTGTTCAAAAATACAATTAAAACAACAGAAAAATATATATTTGAAATCGAATCCTTTTTAATACATGTTGAAACGGACCCCTGTTTTAAAGAAGCCGAGCCAATGGTTTCATCGTCAAAGTCTGCATCGGTTTTCTGGGAGGTCGGCCGGTTAGTAACGCAACAGTTAAGCGAGGAAGCTAAGCAAAGGAAAACCGCCGTCTGTGGGAATCGAACCCACGACCACGTGGTTAAAAGCCACGCGCTCTACCAGCTGAGCTAAGACGGCTTCTGGCTTTTATTTAAAAAATGTTAATCTTCAAGAGTATAGTTAAAGCTTTTGTAGCTAAGTACATTGTGACGTGAATGACGTTGACAATTTAATTTATTTATGCGGAACCAACCTTCCGTAACCCTGAAGCAAAGCAGAAATTAAAACCGTTAGGAATAAATAAACCATGCATGTTAATTCAAAATATGCCTTTGAAGAATATACGTAATGTCAATTTAATTTTTATTTTATTTTCTCGGAATATCACTGACTTAATAATTTGCACCTCTAAAACCTAACTATGTTTTAAGGAAATTAAAATTTGAATATTTAAAATATGATGGTTATTCACGTTAATATATGTTAGTACATAATAAGAAGTGGGTGTGGATGAGGTTAGGTTAATATATGTTAGTACATAATAAGAAGTGGGTGTGGATGAGGTTAGGTTAGGTGTAAGTCTTGACTAATTTTGACGATATAGATACAATTCTCAACGTAACCAATTTTTTTAATAAAATATGTTGTTTCCAGTTAATTATTTGTTTTCATTAATATCTTTAATTGTTTGCTGTTCTATATTATCACCTATGTTTGTTGTTCTATACTATCGCCTATCACCTATCACCTATGCTTGTATTTAATTAAAAACAAAAAGAATATTTTAATAAAACAAAAGGTAATGTTGTTTTTATTTTAAGAAATAAAAGAAGGTTAGTAACAAGGGGTGCTCTTATTTGTTAATAGAGTTTAGTTTGGGTGGTTAGGAGGAATGATTGTTATTTTCTTAATCCAGATTCAGTTATCGCAAGTGACAAGAGGTGCTCTAATATGTCAATTGAGTTTAGCTTAGGTGGTTGGTTAGAATGATTGTTATCCTCCCAATCCTGATTCAATTCCCACAAGTGACATGTTGATCTCATAATGAGTATATTGTTGCAATGGCTTCTAGCCTTGTTGTTGACCAACCTTGTGCCCTAAAGATTCTAGGGTTTACCCTGGGTACCATCCTCGAAATTAGGGGAACTACTTGGGGGTTTTCTTTTGGCTTTGTAACCTGGAAAAAAAGGGGTGCTCTCATCTACAACTTCCTAATATCCAATTATCCAAGCAAGGGAAAATCCCAAGTTTGAACATAATTGGCGACTCAAAAAACCTCATCAGAATCTTCATTTGAAACTCCACGCCAAAGGACTTATGATTAAAGAAAATCGCGGATCATATCAAACTCTCTCTCAGAAATCTCCAGGTGAATTTTTATCATGTGGTCAAAAAGCATAATTCAACAACAGATGAAATGACCAATATGGAAATTGGCAAAGCCCAAGGTCTCTTGAGGGTTTGTGGCATCGAGTCCCTTATCCCCCCATAATTACTATGCCTCCTAAGTCTAAGCTCTCCCTCAATGACATCATGAATATGTTAAGGTGCACTCAACACCCCATGTATGTCAACTCGTGGAATACACGTGGAAAAGGACAACCCAATCATACCATGCATGCACAATGCCTTGGGTTTATTAAGCATGTGAACAACGGGGTTGTTAATTCATTGAGGATATATCAACCATGTGCGAAACATGGCACATGGTACCATAGCTTGTACCCTCACAGGTGTGCCGAAATGGATCTAGCCCCTAAATCCTTCGCCAATTATCCAACTTCCTAATTATCCAATTATTCAATTATCCAAATATCCAATTATCCAAGCAAGGGAAAATCCCAAGTTTGAACATAATTGGCAACTCAAAAAACCTCATCAGAATCTTCATTCAAAACTCCCACCAAAGGAGTTGTGATTAAAGAAAATTGTGGATCATATCAAACTCTCTCTCAGAAATCTCCAGGTGAATTTTTATCATGTGGTCAAAAAGCATAATTCAGCAACAAATAAAATGGCCAATATGGAAATTGGCAAAGCCCAAGGTCTCTTGAGGGTTGGTGGCATCGAGTCCCTTATCCCCCCATAATTACTATGCCTCCTAAGTCTAAGCTCTCCCCCGACGACATCATGAATATGTTAAGGTGCACTCAACACCCCATGTATGTCAACTCGTGGAATATGCGTGGAAAAGGATAACCCAATCATACCATGCATGCACAGTGTCTTGGGTTTATTAAGCACATGAGTGTCAGGGTTGTTAATTCATTGAGGATATATCAACCATGTGCGAAACATGGCACATGGTACCATAGCTTGTACCCTCACAGGTGTGCCGAAATGGATCTAGCCCCTAAATCCTTCGCCTCAAATCATGGAATTGCACATACAAAGTAGTGGGGGAGGAAAATTCGAGATGTAGTTATCAGCTTGAGCATGAAACAAGCAAGTGGCCACAAGCAAAATTGGATCCTCCACCTCCAAGTACAGTCTAGTTTTAATGTTGGACATTTTCGACACAGTACACCATACATTTCCATGATGAGTAACGAAGGTGGTAGGAATGATAAATTGGGAAAGAGTTGCGTCACCTTGCTCCACTTTTCGTCGGTCTAGTTTGGTAAAACATTTTAAAGCAGAATTGTTTTCTTCATAGCCCCCGTTGTTTACAGAATAAAGCCTCCTTGTGGAACAATATCTGGTCCCATTTGTCAAATCCCGCCCCCTGAACTCTTGTCCCGTCAACCTTGTGAGAATGTGAAGGCAACAATGGAGGGTAGAATGGATTCTCAAGCCTCACACATGGAAAGGAAATGTACCTCGATGACTCGGAAAATCAATAGAGGATGTTTATTCGACTATGCGCTCTCAATTCAATTGTTTCCTTCGCTCTGGACACCCTGACCCAATACCGAACCTTAATTGGGCAACTTCATGATGAATTCGACGCCCTCAGAAGACAAAATGAAGGCTTGCAGAGGAGGTTGGAGCAGAGTGAGAGAGATAGAGAACAACAACCACCTGCACTCAACATCAACATGACGTCAACAACCTATGTGGCCCCAACCCCGGACATCAATGCTTCGTTGAAGGAAGAACAAAACGTTAGACATCTGGTCTACAAAATGAAACTGGTAGCAGTAAAAAAATTTAGATTTTAATGCATGTTTTGCCTCTGTATTTGTAATACGGGTATACATTACCACCTATATACAGTCCATAATTACAGTAGAATTAGTTTTTGGAACAAGCATAAGACAATCCTATAATTTTGTTGTGAATCAGGCTTAGTTCAGTCTTTTTTTAAAAAGATGTGTAATGCTAAACTTCTCTATTGTACCTCAATGGTCTTGACCACACCTTTATAATGGACAAATTTACCAGTTCTTGTAAAGAAAAAAATAGGAAGCAACAAAGAGAAAATGGCATTACCAAGCTAAGTGAACCTGCTTGAGTGGTTAGCAAAAACCATGATGAATATGAATCAAAATATTGTTACCAACACTAATGAAGATAGACATCCCATGCCTCCATTGCTTGCAAATACAAACAATCATGATACTGTGCATTATTTTGTAGATGTTGGAGGTGATGAAGAACAAAATCGAAAAGAGAACGAGGAAGAATCACAATTTACATAGAATCCTCATAATCAACCAAGTAATGGTCCATCACTATCATAATTTCTAAGATTACCAGTAGAGAGTGTGATAGAGAAATCTAGCGCAACATCAAAATATTTTCTTCAATTAAGTCGTAGTTCCTAGATACTAACTTCAAAAATTTACATCATATTGTTGGCTATGACAGAATGAAAGAAAAAGGAACTTGTTAATATTCAATCAAAATAAAAATGATATTGTAAAGGACAAGAGGGTCAGAGGACAAGATAGTTACAAGGTAGGAAAAAGAAGAGAGTGGAGATTTTGAGAAAATTATGAAGGAGCAAGAGAGGAAGGAGGATCCCGATAGAGTAATAAATGAGCTTGAAAAAAGGATAAAAAGAAAGAGAGGAGGGAGGATCTTGATAGAATAACAAATTAGCTTGAAAAAATGAGAAGGTTGTGAAATTTAGTTCCTTAAATGGAAAAAAAATAAGAGTTTCTTCCCATAACTGATAGCATCCAAATCCTTACTAATGCACAAGTTGCAACACATCCCTGGACCCTTCCTACTAATTTAAGGGCCATCCTTATATGCTATTTTGAAATGCATTCAATTATTCTAAATATTTTGAGTACAAGTCAAAACTATGCTTTTCGAGTGTCATAGTGGATCAAATTAAAACATGGCAACCAAACCTATATCAAGAAAATGCATGAGAGTCAACCTACCACTAGCGAATTTGGGTCATTTTGCGACGACTATTTCAACGCTCTTGCAACGTTATGTCGTGGAATTTGAGACGAATCTAAACTCTCTAAAACGTCGTTTTGTGTCACGTGGCAATTGTGACGAAATTGATTAAACATCACAAGAGCGACGCCCCTAGGGAACTTATCACAATTGCAACAAAAAAGAAATATCGTCGTCAATACGACAATTTAGGTAAAAATGTGAAACCAACATTTTGTCTCAATTGCGATGACAACTTTCATTGTTTACATAAACAAACTGTCGCAGCTATTTAAGTTGGCGTCACACTTGCGATGAAAACTTTTTGTTGTTTAAATTGCAAAACTATCGTAGCTATTTAAGCTGTCGTCGCAATGGCGATGACAACTTTTCGTTGTTTACATATCAAAACTACCTCAGCTATTTAAGTTGTCGTCGCACTTGCGACGACAACTTTTCGTTGTTTACATAGAAAAATTGTCGCAACTATTTAAGTTGTGTCTCACGTGCGACGACCACTTTTGTTGTTTATATTGCAAAACTGTCGCATCTATTTAAGTTGTCGTCGCACTTGCGATGACAACTTTTGTTGTTTATATTGCAAAACTGTCACAGCTATTTAAGTTTCAGTCACACTTGCAACGACAACTTATGTTGTTTATATTGCAAAATTGTCGCAACGATTTAAGTTGTCATTGCACTTGCGACGAAAAATATTAATTTAAAAAAAATAAAAAAATAAAAAAAAAATTATTTGATTTAAGATTACCATTTTAATATCAATATTAATACAGGAAGCAAATAAAGAGTTTAATGATCTTATTAGAAGAGTTTATCATATAATTAAGGTGCAACAGACCAAAGAACAAGTGAATGAGAGATTCCAAGAATATCAAAATAAGATGAAAATTATTTTTGATAGAAGAGTTAAAGAGAGATTTTACTCTTTTACTCCATGAGATTTGGTGCCACATCAATGTTACCAAGGAATAATATGGTAAAGTCAAGGATATTAATGGAATAGGGCATCAAGGAACAATTATGTGACAATATATTATCAAATATTTAAGGAATCAAAGGAAAGGAAGCTATCAAAGAATGACACTGAAAAGAACTAAATATGGATAGATGAATAATCATATTGTATGAGAGCATAAATATAAGTAACTCAATTACTTGGTTTCATTACATGCAAAAGATTTAGCCACAAAGCTTTTAGGATAGTTTTTCGAGTGGGGGTATTTATGTTATGACCTAATGGTGGGTATATATGGGGTTGAATGTATATGTAATTGGATTGAGTGAATATGTAATGGTGTTAAATGTATATTAAATAGGGGGCAATCTAATAGAGGGGCCACATGTGCAATGAGTGAGAATATGTATATATAGAGATCAATATAGTCATTATCGGGAAACATTTGAACATATGATTTGGATATATGGAT
>ML790466.1:268069-297098 GCA_009831015.1 Picea engelmannii | reverse complement strand
ATACAAGAGAGAATATTTCTTTGTCCCATCATGTGCTTGGATGCACCACTATCAATGAGCCAAGTGTCCTCTCTAGGTGTTACAGATCCTGAGAGGGTTGAGATCAACACATGGTCTTTGATCTCTTCTCTCATCATCTTTGTGGGTGGCTCTTCATCTTCGGCTACATGGGCATGAAGCCTCTTTTGTTTTCTCTTGTATTCTTCTCATCTGGCTGGACAAAACTTTGCAATGTGTCCCATCTTGTCACAATGATAGCATTGTACAAATGAGTAGTCTCTTTCCTTTCATTGTTCTTTCTTTTGAAATCTCCTTGGATGAGATTCTTTATGATTGAATTTATTTGATTGTTGAGGCTCTTTATGAGTCTCCTTTTGGAAGTAGGGTTTCTTCCTTCTTCCTTTGGTGTGAGTATCTAGGGCTTGATCATCATCCCTTGCTAGTAACGCTTAGCGATTTGTTACTCTTGTTTCTTCTTGGATGCATTCTTTCCATAGGCTGTCGAACTTTAGTTTCTCCTTTCTGGAACATATTGTCTGGATGAAGGCATCCTAAGGTCTTGTGAGACCATTTAGGGCTGTCATTATAAGTTCGTCTTCGTCTATGGTATCTCCAATAGCTTCTAGTTGTTCTTTGAATTCTGAGATTCTGGAGAAGTATTCCTAAATCATTTCTCCTTTCTGCATCCTTGTATTCTTCAGTTGGGTTCTAAGATTCGTCTTCCAGTTTATGTTCTTTCCTTCATATAGTCTAGTCAAGGCATCAAACATTTCTTTAGGGGTATTCTTAGATGACACGTAAGGGATCAGATGGTCTTTGATTGAATCTGCAATGATTCTTTTGGCCCTTATTGTGTCCTTTTGATGCTTTTCCTTTTCTGCAGCATCTTCGGGTTCCGGTAATTCTTCCTTGACGAATCTTGCTAGGTCATTCTCTTCAAGAATGAGGCCAATCCTATACTTCCAGGCATGAAAGTTTTCCACTCCTTCTAACTTGTCAACAAGCTTAATGCTTCCAAACATCTTTACTTGGAGCTAGGAAAATGACCGAAAAATGAAATTGCTCAAAATAAAAAACTGAACTTACCAGGAGATGCGCTTGGCTGAGGCAAGCTGCCTGGTGTGTTTAGATTTGAGAAAATCCAACTTTTGCCCCTTCAAATCTGATCTGTGGATTTCTGGACTGGTGCTTCTGGTACCTCTGGTACTCTGGTACTTCTGGTATTGGTTTTCTGGTACTTTCTGGTACTTTGTGAAACTAGGGTTTCACTTTTCGGGAGATCCAACCACTGAAAAGGTGCGCTGATGATGCCAAATTGATCCTTAGGGAGGGCGCAACTTTCTAGATAGTTTTAGGGCTGAAAAGATTCGCTTTTGAAAAACCCTAATTTGTAGGTACTGTAACAATGACATTTTTCTCTTGCAAAAGATGTTTCCTTCAGCTTGGCTCTGATTCCATGTTAATGTTTAAGCCATTATTATAGATGTTTGCATTTCATTGGATAATAATAGCATAATCTAAGATCACTAAGAAATACACAATCACAAGAGACACATCATTTATCATGGGAAACCCTCTAGGGGAAGAAAACCCAACAAAACTTCCTTAATATAGATAGCCAATACAATGCCAAGAGATCTCTATGCTAAAACATAAAGTCCTCTCCAAGATATGTGCCACTCTCTCTCTCCTTTGGCGGTAACAGATCAAAACTTGTTTTTCAAACTGAGCAAGTGAGTTGTATCTAAGTGAGGCGCTAGCCTCCTTTATTTATACAAGTCTGGCACGTGTGAAGTGTCTCTTCACTGGTAGGGCCGACTTCTCCAACTGGGTGGGTAAACCCACCTTTATTATATTTCCGGGTCTCTTTATTAACTGCTAGGGCCGACTTCTTATTCTACCTATTATAATTGTCTTTTGACCAATCTGGAAAAGGGGATTTGGTCCTATTACAATAACCGACATGATCAATCCACAATGGGGATTGATCCTATGAATAATATATCAATAATAATAAGAATACTCTTTGCAGTTACAATATTTCAACAAAGGCAATGGAAGATGGCTTCAACACAGGAATGACCAATCGACTTTTGAAGGAGAAATTGGATAGTGTCTCATCATGAAATTTGGAAAAATGATGAAATATGGGTATCGCAACATGGTGTATTAGCATGGTCGCTGTGTAACGAAAAACATCAAGGTGTGCAAAAAGTTGCTATGTAACAACAAACATCAGGATGTGCAGAAATTTTCTGTGTATTAGCAAACATCAAGATGCGCAAAAAGTTGTTGTGTAACAATAAAATGTTTTTGATGAGTAACAGCTCCTTCAAGCTGTTTAGAAAACATGTTTTTTTTGAAAAATATCACTTCGTCATAAAATTTGATTGTCTTCGAACCTGAAAAATATTTAGCACTAATGCTGCATAAAAATTTGTGAGAGCATTGAAAAACACAAAATGGAGGAATTAGTACGAATGCTAGCAACCAAACAAAATGAAATGCGTCTTTCTTACCCGTTCCTTTGTGTGCTAGTTCCTTCGTCGATTTATTTTTGAAGTGAGTCATGAAAACAAATTAGCCGTAATGTAAAACATTATTTTCAGGAATGTTTGAGATGTTCATTTGCAGAATTTTATGTTTTATTATTGTTTTGAGTTTTTGTAGGTGTATTTATTTCTACTAGAATATTAAGAAAAGTAAACTAGAATGTTTTTGTTTTTAAGTTTTATTTATTTATTGTGTTATTTTGTTTTTATTTATTTATTTATTTTTGTTAAGTTTTATTGTTTGTGTTTTGTTCTTTTATTATTATTATTATTATTTTTATTGTTTTTCAATTTTTAAATTTGTTTGTTTGTTTTTTTTAAAAAACAAAAACACCCATATTATAAAAACAACACAAAATAATGAAACAAACAAAAATATACATAAATGGTTATGCATTCTCGCAAAAATAAGGAAAGGAATTGGAGAAGGCTTCACACCTATCGTTCAAGTTCTAAGTTGACCGATGACATTCTGACCAGGCATGTCTGGGGTTGGGATGATAAGGTGGGTCTGTTTGTCTTAATTAGAGCACTATTATTGCAAGAAATTTGACTGGGCAGCCAACTAATCATAGTATCAACCCAACGATTCTCAAGTTGCTTTATTTCCATAAACACCACAGTCGAGCAAATAATCAATCTATATGAAGCTAGTTGTATTTATGGATCCTGCCCGAGAAGTTTCTAAAGCGAACCAGAGGTAAAGCACATTTTTGACAACGCATATGAACAAGGCATGAGGATGGTCGACTTGTTGTGGGTATCAATGAAATCGCCTCCTTTTGCGTGTTCTGTTTGAGCAAACTCCCATCCGTTAGCAAGGAATGAATAAGATCCAGAGACACAAATTATCTCCAGTAAGCTCAAGACCCTATTGTAACCGATCACCAGGGTTCCGATCGATCAGTAGTAAGATTGGGCCAATCACCCATCTGTCACACATATCGATCATTGTATGGCAACGTGGAAAAATATGGTCTATCATTGCATGGCGACATGGAAAAATCTAGTCTATCTTCCCTTTTCTTCATTAAATAGTTTATCCCTTGTAGTGTAGATTGCACATCTGTCACTCTATCATTAAAGAGAACACCAAGAGCAAGCAACATATCATATTTATCCACTACAGTCCCGTGCATGCCCAACATCCCCAAGCTTTTCTCATGAGAAGATGGAAAAGATCCCAAGCACATGAAAGTACTGGCCACTAGAATGCCTGTATAATCTACAAACTCTTAGAGTTCCTGGCTAGCTTTGAGGCAACCCCCACCAACATATAGGACAAATGTATTAGAGTTAAACACCAAGCGCACGATCTGTTCTAACTGAGAAATCTGTGGGGTCTTGGGAGTCGTTCCCGTCTGTCAAAAATGCAACTCCTAATGCCAATGTCGTGGAAAGTGAACTATTAATTAACACCTGTAACTAGTCCCGTTGCCCTCCTTTATAGTGAGCATCAATTTCACGCTTCTTTTCAACGCCACGTTTGGTGAGCGTTGAGGAGGTGAAGAAAAACACGAGTAGAAGAGCTCCAAACCTGTAAGAATCCATAATGGTTGCTGCCATTACCAAGAACCTAGCAAAATCACCGGATAGATTTACAGAGTTTTGTCGAAAAGACGATCCTGCTATGAGTGATGCAAGCACCATGCCAACACAGCCTCTTATCGCGACATTCTCCATTTTGACCGATTGCCTCCTTTCTAAACTGCAGTATACTTTCAAGGTAACCATTTGTTTACTTCCTTACTCATAGGGATTAAAACCAGTCGACGGCTTTGGAATGATCCCATAACCACCGTCAAAATGTTAGGCGACAATCAACTGAACAATATTTATTGCAAATGCCATCTCACAAACAGTTCAAAATTGTGTGTAGGATGGCGGAGGGTATGAATACCTCTGTTATAGCAAATGAAGATTGAAAGATCCAAGTCCTATTGCACATTAATCAAATGTTCATGATTTGTTACTTCAGCCTGTCCAAATTATCAATCATCCAAGCATCTGTCAATGGATTTCACGAACGAATTAGCCAATTGATTGATATTAGCCACACATTTTTGCTTATTTCTAGTTTATTAGTTATAACATTTTTGGGTTCTTGTAGCGTGCAGTGGATAGGCATGATCCGATTACGTTATTAATTGAGATCTTTGATTGTTTTATCAGATCTAAGTTGACTGTTATTTGACATAAATGATATACATAAACAATAAATTGATTTGATAATAAATTCCCCAAGTCAGTGCACATCTCCACAGACTACAGTGAGTATGAAAAACGATATGAATACCTAAAGAAAATCTTCAATGATTGTAATAGGGTCAAGTGATCTGGAAAACGTGGCTGGATTTGCAGAATAGTCTCCAGGATAAATGATAACAGATCGGGTATGATGACAACAAAAGAGAGATAGTCACTTTGAGTACTGAGAGCGCTGGAAAGAGTCAAATATTCATGGAGTCTTTTAGTCATCGAGTGGTTCCAGTTTCTCATATATGGCAGTCCACATCAACGATTTGATTATGAGGAAAGAGTAAAGGGTGGTGTTCAAATCAAGATCGAAGAAGTGGGATAGAAGGATAGTGTAAATGGCAGAAAACTCAGGATCACATTCCACAAACCACATGCAAAAACATCCAGGAGACAAGGTCAAAACCATGATGTTGATCTCCTAAGAGTCCATAACTATCTTGCAACAATCAACAAATCTCTAAATGGATCGATACCATAAAACAAATTTATGATTTGATATGGTTATGATTTGATTTGAGATTGCCCTTATCGTGTGAATATTTTTGCATAAAATCTCCCTCTTGATTCTGCCAATAGAGGCTATCTTTCCGTAGTTTTTAATGATCGATCTTTCCATATAACCGTTGAATTTATTTTTTTAAAGATTTTATTCCCACTAGACTTAGCAAATACAAGAAAAATGGCAGTGATTCACAATAACCAGAATTTTCAAAGACTATGATCGAGATTCAAAATTTTAGTTGATTCTTCTACATTTTTAAATTTTACAGGTTGCAACGTGTAAGGATTTAATGTTGCCGACTGTATTCAATGTTAAAAGATACAACTAACAATGAGGGAGAGATATGATATTGCCGCTACTCAAACCTAGGGATGAACCTAGACCGGAAGTTAAAAACGAGAAGATGCATAGTTTCAACCATTGTTTCAGTGTGCCGTGACAATTCAGTGGAGAAAAACTCATGACCATTTATTATTATATTTTTTCGTTTTGTTTTATTTTTATCCTAATGCCACTATTGTTTTATTGTTTGCAGATCTGCAAATTTATTCAATCACTGTTACAACAAAAACGTCATTGTTTCAGCAAGTAAAATTTCACTGTAACAGGCATGTAAAATGTTGTTGTATGAGTATGCTGTAACATCATGTAAAATTTGCACTGTATCAGCATGCTGTAACAGGCTGTAATTTTTTTTTCTGCTGTATCAGCATGCTGTAACAACATGTAAAATTTGCGTTGTTTGAGCATAGAAAAGTTTTGGTTTTTATTGTGTTTACTGTTAAGCATGTTTGTAAGAACATTCATTCCTGAAATCCAAATCATCCCTATTTTATGATCCTCGTGATCACACGAAGCGTGGATGAGAGCATACTTATTACAAAACAAATTAGAGCAAAAACATTGTTTTATTCGTTATCCTACCTACTCTATGCTAACTGAAACTTAAAGATTAGTTATGTGTAGTCAAACTTCCAATGGAGCCAAACACGCAACAGTAACAAAAATATATTTGTGTGCAATTTTTCAAATGAAAGATAGAAATTTACACGAATAAATGAATTTTATTGCTGTAACGACAAACTAACTAAATAAAAATGAAATTTATCTAATCAAGTGCTTACCTGGAACCATTGCTCGATAATGCTTCCATAGGCGTGTTTTTCCTCGCTCAGATCTTTCTATAACTCCTCTTCATCTTCCTCAATCTCTTGCTCGAATGCTTGTTCGTCATCTAATGCGCAGGAGTCTTCAGATCTTGAATCCTCGTTTGCTACTGGAGGAGTGTTTGAATCTTTAATTGCTGTCAAGATATCCTCTTCCTGAGAAGAGGAGATCCCGACTTTCATGAGGATCTCAGTGAGTAGTTCCAAGATAACACTCATTGTTAAAACATATTGAAAAATAGGTTCTTACAACACCCAAATCAAAAATAAAAAAATCTGAAAATCATACTTGCTGAAACACATACTCTCCACAGTTGCGGAAAACACACTTGCTACAATTGAAATTCACACTTGCGAAAAATGAAATTTGCACTTATGCTTGCAGGAATTGAAACACACCCTACATGCCCTTACCCATATGTCACCTAAGAGTTAGGAACATGAATAATCACACTTTCATGAAAATTCAAAATAAACCTCAATCCATCATGCTTCCCCGGCAACGACGCCAAAATGTTAGGCAAAAATATTGTCATTTAATTCCGTTGTAGTATTTTCCCAACTATTTAATTTGTCAATCTGAGGTTCGTAGGCTTACAAAGCACACACACTATATATGCAGGACTGAAGTAGAAGTAATCTAATTTAAATTGCAGAAATGAAACTAATCTAGGAAAGCATCGAAATTGCATAAGGGAAAAGCAATACAACATGTGAAGAGTTGAACGACAAATGACATATGTGAGCTCACACAATATATCAATCTCAAATTATATTACAAGAGTCAAATGACAAATCATGAAAGAATAACAAAGCTAAGAATCCCCTTCTCCTAATTAGAAGACTAATTTATGAATTACATTCCTTCGCTTCATGAAGAGAGAACACTCTCTTAAATACATGAGTGTCATAATGACAAATCCACTATTCTCTCAACCACTCTTAACTACTTTCCCATTATGACAAGATATGATCCCTTCAAATCCTCCATACATCTCTCACATATCTTAGATAAGATATGCCGACCAAATCTTCCATGATCTTCTCCTTGAGATCTCTTTCAAATCTTCAAAATTTGAAGATGTGATTCGAATTTGAGGATAGGTGGTGAATTTTGACTTTGTTGAAATCTTCACATATGCCTGCACACATCATCAAACTCATCCAACCTTGATATATAATGAAAATATGTTATTTTTCTAATATTTAATCACAAATTCCCTTGTAATACTGAAATGAATACAATGGAAAATAATAAGGAGAAACCCACATATATTTATGAAAATGGTATGATGGAAGGTTAATGGGACGATGAAATGTAAGGAATAATAAAGGGAAATGTGGATGAAAATAGGACATTTATGAGGCCCAACGCCCTCTTACATCTGAACCAATCCATATCAGCATGCGCGTCATTCTGGCACATCTTTTGGTAGATAATTCATGTAGTTGTTGCTTCCATTTTCCAGTTTCATGTCGGAGTCTGAAGCACAAGAAATAATACTCCTCCAACTGAACATTCCATCTGCAGTTGGGTTGATATAATCCTCTTTGTGCGTGGTTTTTTTGTATAACTGATTGACATCTTCTGTAAAAATATTGTCTATCGTAGGTTCCACATACCTTCTTCCTTCCGAGGGATCCAATGGCACAATAACTCTGTACTCCCCTAATTCAAAGATCATCTTCCTTGTCTTCACGTTGAAAATAGTCTTGTTATCAAAAGCCCAATCCAGACCCAACATTGTTGGATATGGTGAAGTGTTGTGCACTATGTCAATGACTTCAAAGTATGCCATTGTGTGCACATAATCAAGATCTATTGAAATTCCTTTTAATCTTCCAATTGGCACCACTCTATGCTGATTTTCCAACTTCAACTGAATAGGTGAATACCCCAATTGAGGTTCTCGCATAACTTCCTATGTCTTCTTTGGCAGAACATTGACTTCAGATCCTAAGTCTAGTATGCTATCCCCCATATTGAAATATCCTATGTTTGCATTCAATCTGAATTCCCTACTTGTTCTTCTCTTCTTATGGACCCGATTCAGTCTTTTACCTGTTCTTCCCCAGAATTACACTTTTCTAACAAATTTTGCAGTACTTGTAAGGAATTTTTATCATTCAACAATTTTACACATGATCCCAAAAAGTTTTTCAAGTTACTTACTTGTTCTGAAGACTGCTCTTGATTGTTCTGATCAAATAATGAAGGCATGTCATACACTGGTATCTTATCTTCTAGTTTTCTCCCTGAAGTAGACACAATATTTTATTTTAGAATCTCCTGTCTAGACTCTTTGAATATCTCTTTCTCTTTGCGTGCATCAAAGTTCTATTTAGGTGCTGTATTCTTCCTGACCCATTGGTACTGGTCCTGATCCTTCTTAGCTGCATATTCTACTGTCTTAGCTCCACCTCTTGTAACTATGTTGATCTTCTACCCATACCATTCTATGTTTTCCACCCCGATACATTGCATGTTCTAGTTGGTCTGGTTCCTCTTGTCCTATACCTTTATCAAAAGTGTTGGACAATATTATGTTTCATGGTCTACTGCGTGACAATGCATACATGTCGCAAGTGGCTGTTGGTAGTCTCTTTCATATTGCCCTATTTTTTGGCAGTTATGACAAACCAATGGTCCTCTACCTCCTCCAAAGCGTCTTCCTCCACGACCTCCTCCTCTGAATCCTCCTATGTTTCCTTGATTATATCCACATGATCTAATATACCGAGGTCCCTGATTATACTGCAAATGCGCATTATTGTACTATGGTGGCACTTCACACTGATGCGATGGTACTCCAATTTGTTTCACATTGTTATACCGTGGTTGTGCTTGAAACTGCTACACACAATTATATTGTGGTTGTTGCGTGTTGTGATATTGTAGATGATGCGCAGGCTATCATGTTACATGTTCATCCTGCACCCTGTATGTTTCTGCAATCCGTTCTTTCATCATCTCCAAGGTTCTATAGTCCTTATCTTCATGTCCAACTGACTTGCAAAAATTACAAAATGTACTCTTTGGTACTGTATGATACTTCTGCATCGGTGGGAAGTGATAGCGATCATGCCGATGTGTCTTGCAAATCTCACACCATGGTCATCCTAAAGCTAAAGGGTTTGGCATATCCACTCCAATATATTGCACAAATAATGGACACTCATTCTTATGATGGCTTTCTATCCTGCACATTGTACACCATACATCTTGTCTGTTCTCCTTTCCTTTATTCTAATTCAACTGGAATGTTAATTTCTTCAGATCTTGTCTCAGTTCTTCCACAGCTGGATCTGTATGCTTGTACTGATTTTCCTCTAATTGTAAGGCTGCTTGCAGATCCTCGACCTGAATTTGGAATTTTTGTTGTCTCAAAGGATACTTCAAGTATGGAAACAAAGAATTAACAAACAAATGTCTATGTTTCATATCAGTAATATGGTATTTTAACTTACCTTTTACTTATTGAGATTACTAATACAACTGAGCACAGGGGTGGGGGGGGGTGAATCAATTGTTACTGTGCTTAAACAATCTTAATAATGTTAAAGTATTATTAATCTTCTCCAAGTGATCATCAAGATTATGCAAGACATGAACAACAAAAATAATAAACATCAATCATACATATGATATACACAGAGACAAATATTCATGAGGAAACCCATAAAGGGATAAAACCTCGTCTTCTTAGAATGATAGCCAATCTATTATGTTCTGTACATCATCTATCTTTGAGAACCAACTCAAAAGGAGGCTACAACCTCTTCTTTAACAAGTTTCAACTTGTAGAGAGAACCAACCCTCAAGATTATCTAACAACCACTAGAAAGAATCATATTTGCTCCTTATGATCTCCAACACCAATTGGATGGAAGCACCTACTTCCACTTATACAAGCACCAACTTTCACACATAAAACTCTTTGTTTTCCCTAGCACCACCTTGCCACCCTGTTTTCTAGCCACAACTAGATGGAAGCTACAACTCCCAGTATTCAAGCAGCAACTTGAATAATAGAAGACCATAATCTTCCCTAGCACGACCCTACCACCCTGGTTATATATCTTTGCTTGAATAATACCTTGCAACAATACAGATAAGTCAATGCTTACCATTTTGTCTCTTTTCTGCAATTCTTCTCTGCTTCTATCTGTTCATGCTTGGGTCCACTTGTTGTGTCTTTCAATCTGCTCTTTCTCTATTCTTCTCATGCTCTTAGGTTCTTGTACATTCTGTTCTTTTCACCATTTCTTCTCTATCCCACTTCTGTTCTTCATCTTTGAATTTGTTCTCATTCTGTTCATACTGTAATTTTCATTACATACGGTTCAACTCATTTTACAGAAAAAACATCCAACCACACTCTGTCACGAAATTTTTCTTTTATAGTTTTTCTCATAATCCGTTATACTATGAATCTCAAATGCCTAAGAACAATGATTCAGTACCTATAATTGAATCGTAACTGATCAAGAAATCACAAAGTGAAATAGTAACCCTTCGATCAAATTGTCTATTTAATCTGCACTGTTGGATTATACACATGGAGGATTTTTGATCCACAAGTCCTCGCGAACTTTACACACACAAACAAGCACTGCGTGTAACGTTCCTCTCCACATGACCACTGGCTGTGACCACTCACCAATAAAAAAAGGCACTTCGAAGCTTCACACTTCAGATATTCTGTTGTGGGTTATCACGACTCCCAACTTCCATTTTCCGAAGTAGAGCCTAGCAACGCTAGCTCCTTCCCTTATTCTATGCTGATGTGACCTTGGCTGTGACTTGGGGCTAAGCACTTTAGGCATTCAAGTTTCACAAACTCGCAAGTTAGCTCTCCTCCTTTCTCCGATGTCCAAACTCCCAAACTCTGAAATTTGTCGTGCCAGATCAACGGTCCATGACCCTCAATGATCCAATGGTCCAGGTGTCTCCTTCGTGAATCTGGACTTCGCGACTTCGCGTTTCGGCTCTTGTCTGATCGACGTCCCATGAAATTCCTCAATTCAATGGTCTAGAACTCATCGAGAATTCACATTTCGGTACTTTGGAGATGACCCCCACTATCTTTTGTTAACTTCCATTTGTTTCCATGCACCGATATGAATGGGTGCCATAGATCTATCATCCACAATAATCAACGGTTCTTGATGTAGTTTCTTTCAAACCTTTGTCTCACGATTCCTTCTTCCCTTCTCACCATTCTCAGTTGACATCAATGACAACACTGAAAGCACACCAAACAAAGAACTCACCAACAATCTCCCCCTTTGACATTGATGGCAACTTTATGCCTTCTTGCAATTCGACATTTTCACAATAGTATCTTTCTCCCCCTTTGACATTGATGACAAAGGAAACACAACCCCCCTTCAAATACAAATGGAAGAACCAGAACAATATTCACCAAAAATACAACATATAATCAATAAGTACTCCCCCTGACAAGGTGAACACATTAGATGAAATAAGATATGAACCCCAACTTCTGACAAAGATATTCAAATGGTGTCTTTGCTAATGGTTTAGTAAAGGTATCATCTATCTGCTCTGTGGAAGGAATATAATTCAGCTGAATAACTCTGTTTGTAACCTACTCTTTGAAAATATGATATTTAATTGGTATATGCTTAGTCTTTGAATGGAGAACATGATTCTTGGAGACACTAATGGCACTTGTGTTATCACAGTGAATTGGAATGGGATCAATATAAGTTACCTTCAAATCTGCAAGAGTTTGTATCATCCATAATAACTGAGTGCAACAAGTAGCAACAACAATGTACTCTACCTCTGTAGTTGATAAAGAAATAGATCCCTGCTTCTTACTAAGCCATGCTACTAACAAATCACCTAAGAAGAATGCACCTCCACTGGTGCTCTTTCTCTCATCCAAACAATTTTCCCAATCAACATCTGAATATGCAGTTAATTGAAAATTCTGATTTCTAGGATACCAAAGACCATAAGTCATTGTACCCTTCAAATATTTGAATATCCTCTTGAAAGATGCTAAATGACTTTTTTTAGGAGCCGACTGATAACGACCTACCATTCCAACAACTTGCATTATATCAGAATGAGATGCTGTGATGTACATAAGACTGCCTATCATTGATTGATATGTTCTTTGATCAACATCAGGTGAAATATCATCTTTACTAAGCTTGCAACCAACCACCATAGGTGTACTAACAAGAGAAGAATATTCCATCTGAAACTTCTTCAGCATCTATTTCAAATACTTTTCTTGATAGATAAATAACCCTGCATAAATCTGATTGATTTGAAAACCAAGAAAATATGAAAGTTCTCCCATCATGGACATCTCAAACTCAATTTGCTTAGAATTAGAAAACCACTGAACATAAAGGTCATCAATATATTAAAAAATAATGTGATCTATATAAACCAAAATAACTAATAAATCATCACCTTCAGACTTAATGTATAGATTACTGTCAACAATACCTTTCTTGAACCTTTGTCCTGTAAAACTTTGTCCAGTCTACAATACCAGGCTCATGGTGCCTGTTTCAGTCCATATAATGCATTTTTCAACTTATAGACATAGTCAGGATTATCTATCAGTGAAAATCCTTCAGGTTATTCCATATATACTTCTTCTTCTAGGTCTCCATTAAGAAATGCTGACTTAACATCCATATGATATACTTTAAAATTCTTATGACATGCATAGGCAAGAAACATTCTAATGGATTCCAATCTTGCCACTGGTGCAAAGGTTTCATAAAAATCCTATCCTTCAACTTGTGCATACCCCTTACACACCAATATGGCTTCATTCCTAACAATTTGTCCTTGTTCATTCATTTTATTCTTGAAAACCCATTTGGAGCCTATTACATTCTTATCTGCAGGTCTAGGAACAAACTCCCAAGTATTGTTCTTCTCAATCTGATCAAGCTCTTCATTCATAGCTCTAATCCAATCGTCATGCTTGCTGGCTTCATAAAAAATGTTTGCGTTCAATCATAGATAGGAAAGAAATATGAGATTTTGTTGGGTCTTTAATCAATTGCCTTCTTGTCTGAACTCCTTTATTCATATCACCAATTATTTGTTTTTCCGGATGATTCTTTCTAATAATTCGAGAGGTGGTTTTGTTTCTATTTGTTGATTTGAGTCTGCCTGAGTATTGATATCTTCATCTGACTCAGAGTCTTCTCTTTCTGATTCTTGGACCTGTTCATCCTCAACTTCAACTACATCCTCTGTTGTTGATTCAAAACTGCTTATCTCGTTCAAGGATTTCTTCATCAACTTTTATGTCAATACAATGAACCAATTTATGAAACCTCTTATTATAGCATTTGTATCCTTTACTGTTTGTAGCATACCCTAAGAAGATACCTTCATCAACCTTGTCATCATATTTGCCAAGATTTTCATCATTATTCTTGATATAACACTTACTCCCAAAGACTTTAAAATGCTTTATTGAAGAAGGTCTTCCAAACCATAGTTCATAAGGAGTCTTGTCACTTTATGGACTGAGATGAGCATTGTTAAGAATATATATAGTTGTATGAGTTGCTTCTACCCAATATGTCTGAGCAATATTCCTTTCATTCATCATTGATCTTGCCATCTGCTGAACTGATCTATTCTGCCTCTCAACTGTTCCATTTTGTTGTGGTGTCCTTGTAACAATATACTCTCTTTTGATCGCATGTTTATCACAAAACTCTTTGAAATCCCCTGAACTAAACTCTCCTCCTCTATCAGACCTTACTGGGTTCAATATTTTTCCTGTTTGATTCTCATTCAGAGCCTTAAACACTTTGGATTTTTCAAATGCTTCATATTTTTCTTTCAGAAAGGCAACCCACGTGAGTCTAGAATAATCATCAATAATCAACATGAAATAATTTTCTTTTCCTATACCTTCCTTCCTTGATGGTCCACATAAATCCATATGTACTAACTGAAGAGGTTTCTATGTTGATGCAAAGTTCTTAGATTTAAACTGTGTCCGAGTAACCTTTCCTATTTGGCAAGGTTTACATACAAAGTCATATGGATTTGATATCTTTGGAAGATCTTTTACCGCCCCACTGTTTCTAAGTTTGATTAGATGATCAAAATTTAGGTTTCCAAGTCTCCTATGCCATAACCAACTTTCATCATACTTACTTAAGTGACATTATTCTTTTTCTTCTTTCAAAACATAGACATTGTTTTATGTTCTTATGCCTTTTGCAATCAGTTGTCCTGAATACACAGATTGTATTCTACAATATTTAGAAGTGAAAACAACTTCACATCCTCTGTCACAAACTCGATTGACACTAAGCAGATTATGTTTCAAACCATCTACAAACAACACATATTGAGATTTCCCTTTTCCATTACTTAGACTTACCATTCCTTTACCTTTGATTTTTTCTGGTGCATCATTTCCAAAAGTTACATTCCTTGATTTTCTTTCACTTAGAGACAAAAACTTACTTTTGCCTCTAGTCATATGTTTGGAACATCCACTGTCAATATACCAAGGATCATTTTCTCTTTGAGTAGAAAGTACTAACCCACGCTTATTACTTTCTTTCTTTTTCCATATTTTGACATTTTCAGCTGAGAAATTTATTCTTGGATCAACTTTGTAATTCTTCAAATGACAATCTAAGTCTTTGTGACCAAAATTATGACAAATGTAACATTCAAGCTCATTATACAATGGATCAAAATAATTGTTATGATGTTGTCTACTCACTGACTGTTTAGTTCTATGTTGCAACCATTGTTCATTCTGTGACCTCCTGAGTTGCATACTTTTAAACTTAATTCCACAATTTGCAGCTTTATGACTAAAATTAGAACAATAATAACAGTAACCATAGAACAAATTTTGAGACCTAAATATTGACTTTCCTATTGAAATTGGTTACTTATCTTTTGTTTGCTTTGTTCCTGTTTAGAATTCAACTCATCTTTATTAACTTTTGTCTGCAGAGTATGATCATAATCTGATTGTTTGTTGACTTGAAATTTGATCATCTTAGTTGATTCTTTATTTTTTGGCTGATTGCTACTAGAACCACTTTCATAACCTAGACCAGTTTTTATCAATGGAGATCATTGTTTACTCAGGATGCTATTCAATTGTTCTGAGGCTTTGATACTTGACAGATTTTGGTGATACAAGGCTTGAAACTTCTCCAACTCTTTTCTAGCTTTCACTGCTTCTTCTTCCAGAGCTTCACATCTCACCTTCTTCTCTGCTAATTGTTGTTTTATAATATCTTCTATTTTCTTTTCTTCTTCTAATTATACTTTTAACAGAACAAAATCTTTACTTGGTTCTTTACCATTCTTTTCAAACTGCATCAACAATTTTTTTTGTTTTCTCTTCTTAAGTCTGAGCCTCTCAATCTCTTCTAAAGCATTGATTAGTTCACCTTCCATATCAACCACAACTTATTATTCATTCATGTAACTTATTGTGTATTCATCATCAAGGTATCTTATGGACATAAACATAAAATCATTCACTTTATCTTCACAAGATGAATTTCTATCTATGTCTTCTAAGGAGTCATCATCATTTGCACACAAACTTTTCTTTTTACTATATTTCTTAAATTTGTATTTCTTTTCATCATCAGAGTTCTGGTCTTTTTATTTGTGAGGACACTTAGATGAAAAATGACCTATCTTACCACAGTTGAAACATTTAAATGGAAACTTGCCTTTGTATTTTCCCGGTCCTTTCTTTAACCTTCTCACAAATTTAGCCTCAATCTCATCTAATTCCGAATCAATATTCTTGTCTTCTTTAAAATATACTTCTCTAGTGGTGGATTTATCCTTACTAATCCTCATTTCATACGCAATTAGAGTTCCTAGGAGTTGATCAATAGGCATAATTTTAAGATCATTCAGTTCTTTTATTGCAGAACCTTTTGGATTAAATCTATCAGGCAAATATCTTAAAATCTTTTGAACTAAAAGTGCGTCTTCAATCTTCTCACCAAGACCCTTCATGGAATTCAGAAACTCCTCAATTATTAAAAAATATTTACTAAATGTTTCATCCTCATTCATCTTTAGTTGTTCAAATTTCAATCTATATGTTTGAAGTTTGGCACCTTTTACTTTCGCAGTTCCTTCATAACTGCTAATAAGTTTATCCCACATCTCTTTGGTAGATTCAAGATGCATCACCTTTAAAAAATTAGCTTCAACAAGCCCACTCAAGATAGAATTCAATGCCTTTGCATTGAAGATAAATTCTAGCTTATCATCTTTGGAAACTAGCACAATAGGTTTTGTATATCCAGTCTTTACTACATCCCAAACATCAACACCTAAGGCCATAATTTATGTTCTCATTCTAACTTTCCAGAAAGAAAAATTTGTTCCATCAAACAGATGAGGCTTATTGGTTGAAGTCCCTTCATGACTTGCCATGTTTAAGCTTATATATCTACCTTTAAATAAAAGGAACCCACTCTGATACCAATTATTGAGATTACCAAGACAACTAAGAGGGGGGGGGTGAATCAGTTGTTATTGTGCTTAAACAATATTAATAATGTTAAAATATTATTAATCTTCTCCAAGTGATCATCAAGATTATGCAAGACATGAACAAAAAAAATAATAAACATCAATCACACATATGATATACACAGAGACAAATATTCATGAGGAAACCCATAAAGGGAGAAAACCTCTTCTTCTTAGAATGATAAGAAATATATTATGTTTTGTACATCATTTATCTTTGAGCACCAAGTCAAAATGAGGTTACAACCTCTTCTTTAACAAGCTGCAACTAGTAGAGAACACCAACCCTCAATATTCTCTAGCAACCACTAGAAAGAAGCATATTTTCTCCTTATGATCTCCAACACCAATTGGATGGAAGCACCTACTTCCACTTATAAAAGCACCGACTTGCACATAGAAAACTCTTCGTTTTCACTAGCACCATCCTGCCACCCTATTTTCTAGCCACAACTGGATGGAAGCTACAACTCCCAGTGTTCAAGCACCAACTTGAATAAGAGAGGACCAAAGTCCTCCCTAGAACCACCCTACCACCCTGATTATAGATCCTTTCTTGAATAATACCTTACAACAATACATATATGTCAATGCTTACCATTTCATCTCTTTTATGCAATTCTGCTCTGCTTCTATCTGTTTATGCTTGACTCCACTTGCTGCCTCTTTCCATCTGCTCTTTCTCTATTCTTCTCATGCTCCTAGGTTCTTGTACATTCTGTTCTTTTCACCATTTCTAATCCGTCCCACTTATGTTCTTCATCTTTGAATTTGTTCTCATTATGTTCATACTGTAATTTTCATTACATACAGTTCAACTCATTTTACAGAAAAACAACCAACCACACTCTGTCACGACATTTTTCTTTTATACTTTTTCTCATAATCCGTGACACTACGGATCTCAAATGCCCAAGAACAATGATTCAGTACATATAACTGAATCGTAACTGATCAAGAAATCACGAAGTGAAACAATAACTCTTTGATTAGATTGTCTATTTAATCTGTGCTGTTGGATTATACAGGCGGAGGCTTTTTAATCCACAGGTCCTCGTGAACTTTACCCACATGAACAAGCACCGGGTTAAATGTTCCTCTCCACATGACCACTAGCTATGACCACTCACCAATAAAAAAAGGTGCTTCAAAATTTCGTGCTTCAGATATTCTTCTGTGGGTTATCTTGACTCTCCCAACTTCCGTTCTCTGAAGTAGAGCCTAGCAATGCTAGCTCCTTTCCTTATTCTATGCTGATGTGGCCTTGGCTGTGACTTGGGGATAAAAACTTTTAGCCTTCGAGTTTCACGAACTCGCAAGTTAGCTCTCCTCCTTTCTCCGATGTCTGAACTCTCGAACTGTTGGCCCTTGGTTATGAAAGGAAACATAGAACAAGGAAGAAAAGGTAAAAAACAAACTTCGCGGGAGACACAATGACTATTACTGGGTTGAAGTGAGAAAAAGAGCATAAAAGATGGAGCAAAGTGCGGAAAAGCAAGTCGTTGGATGAAGAGATTGAGGATGACAAATCAACAAGGAAGATGGACCTAGGATGACTCAGGAAGTGGAGAAAGCCACCATTGGATGCTTTGGAGCACCGCACGAGAAGAAAGGAAAGACAGGCCGGTGAAGCCCTGAAAACATGGGTCAAGTTGACCTAGGGTTTTGGTATCTAGGGTTTTGGACACTTAGGGTTTGTCCTAAAGATGTCGGTGAAATATTGTAATGTATAAATAGAGGTCTTAAGGGCCTAGGTTTGGTCGGTACTTTTGGGGTTATGATATTGTTATTGATTTAGCTCTATTGTTGTGGTGAGAGGTCATTGTATTGGGAGGGAGAAGTGTTGAAGCCTTCTGGTATTGTAAGATATTCAGTTGGGTGTGAAGATTAGGTCCTACAGTTGGGTGTGCAGGAGGGAGGAGAGAGAGGATCTGCTGGCCAGGAGTGCAGATCAGAACTATAATCTCTATCTTAATATATTATAAGCACAGTTCTGTGGACGTAGCCCTAGAGAGAGGGTGAACCACGTACATCTTGTGTTGTGTGAGCGATTAATGCTTTGATTTCTGTCATTATTATACTGTTTTTTGCATTACTGTGTTAGATCAAGAACTATAGCTGCACAGAGTAGATCTCGCTAGTAAATGATATATGAATACCGTGATTGTTGTTATACAAGATCCCCTTGATATTCCGCTGGTTGTAGACATCTCTATCCTGCAACCCCCCCATCACTGCTTCAGGTGAGACTGCATCTGCTTCACATGTGTTGCCAAAAGGGCCAGTATCTAGGGCTTGTTGGTGCGCTCTTGGAGTGAACCTTGGGTCTGCCCCATGCCCACAAATGGTTCCATTGCTGGGACTATAATCTTTTTAAGGTAATGTCAATGTGTTTCCCATCGAAGACATAGATTCAGAAGTGGATAGAGGATCAAGAGAAGGACTTCGCTGAAGCCCAGAACAAGAACCCTAAATTGAGTACTGAAGATTGGCTACAAAGATACATCTTCACCGACATTAACGAGATCTTCTTTAGAGTAATCCATCAAGAGCTACACGAGTGGTTGGCTAGGTTAGCTGACACACAATTTGAGATCCGATCTAGACCTCTTGTGGTTTGGACACCGACATTGATCCATAAGGTCAAGAGAATTGACAACGCTATATCCAGAGCAGTAGATCATTGGTTTGATAGTACCATTGGAGGGTATATCACCGAGTTTGCTATGGACAGAACAAAATCATATAGCCAAGCTGAGAGATACTTTTTCAAAGGACTAGAGGAAAATTTTTGCGCTTTCTGAAGCTAAGAATCAAGATGCTATTGCATGAAAATCACATCTTGAAGATACAGTAGATTGGTTGAACCAGAAAAGGTTAATGTTCAAAATCTTGGACAACGACAATGACACAGAAGCAGGACATACACGCAGTGGAAAAGTATTCTGAGGGTTTCACCTTGAGAACTTGTTTAAGAAAAACTACGAAGAAGAGGGTTTCTATAGCGGAGAAGAGGTAGATCTAACCGACGAAGAGCATCTCGAGCCCACCAGAACAAAAGAAGGGGAAGCTGAAGAATTGCGCCAAAGCGAGCCAGAAAACTCAGGAACTGCATGGACTACTGAAGTAAGTAACGTTAATCCTCCCGTTGTCCCAATAGTACTTAGTAGTCAGAATAGTCAGAACCACCAAAATCTTCAAAGTACTGTTACTAGTAGCTCAACATCTACTCAGACAAGAAGCCTAGTCAACTCTATGGCAGATGAAATGAGACTCCCTATCTTTAGAGGGGATGGATCTGAAGATCTAGATCAACATTGGTTTCTGTGTGAAGTCGTATGAAACATTAAAAGTATTACCGATGAGGCCATCAAGAGAACCCAGTTCAACACTACGGTAAGGGACCATGCACTGAGATGGTACATGAAACTTGTCCAAGGACTGGCACGGCCTAAGCCCCTGAATGAGATCAAGAATGCACTGATTGTAGAGTTTAATAAACCTAAGTTGAAGTCACAATGTATTATAGAAATAAAAGAGATTAAACAAAGGGTAGCAGAACCTGTTTGGGAGTTCGACCAAAGATTCAAGACCCTGACAGGCCGATTAACTTTTCAGATCCCCGATGAAGAGAACAAAGAATGGTTCATCACTGCGTTGTTTCCACACATAAGATTCCCTCTGATGCAGCATAAGATTGCATCACAGGTAAAAGCTTTAGAGATCACCATGAAGCTTGAATCAACACTTATGGGAGAATCTAGCTCAGGCATTAGCTAGATCATGAGTCAGCTAACTAGTTTGTCTTTACAGGTCGAGGATATGAAGAAAGATAAGGGAAAAGACAAAAGGGAAGATATATGGTGTGTAAGATGCAGATTTGAAGGTCATGATAAGGAAAATTGTTCGTTATTTCATGAGTACTTGGACTCAGGGGCACCGAGCCCCTTGAAACAAGTTAACCTACCCTGGTGCGATGTATGCAGAAATAGGCATCACCCAGGTGAGTGCTACTACATGCAAAAGTATGTTCAGATACCCACAAACTTGTATTGTACATTCTGTAAATAGTGGGGAATGATGATCGAGATTGTAGAGCTTATGATCTCATGCATGAAAGGTCGAGAGACATATACAAGATGCAAGGCGAAGTACAACAAGAAGGAAACACTCCACATTACAACTCTCCAGGGAGAGGAAACTTCAATTCTCGCGGGGGGTACAGAGGAGGAGGAGGAGGAGGAGGTATGGGCCGAGGCCGAGGTCAAATAATCTATTACAACTGCACACAGCCAGGACATTTGGCAAGGGATTGTCATAATCCTTGTACAACCTGTAGTTACTATAACTCCTTTGAGAATGTCATAGAGAAATGGCCTGTGTTGATGGCTAAACACCAGGAAAGACGAGGACCTCAACAGAACCCACAAGTAAAACTAATATATGTTGAACCTCGCAGAGTAGACCCTAGAGTCGCTGATATCACTCGAGGAGGCACTGCTACAGGAGAAGAGAGCAGCCCAGGGAAAGATTGAAAACAACCATGGAGTTAGGAAAGCTACAGAAAAGACCCCGATGTTCGATGCTTAGAAAGAAAGACATATATTCGAGGAGGTAAGAAAAGATTTCAAAAGAGGTCAAGGATCTTCATCAAAGAAACAACCAGAAATCAAAGAATATGACATGCCTGAGGTGTTTGACCCATCTGCATCGCCAACAGAAGGGAAAGAGGTAAGCAAACTCATGGAATTTTTGTGCACTTGTGTTAAGATGATTCAAGATAAAGGCGTTGTACAAGAATTACAAGATTTAATCAAGCAGTATGAGCTAGGAAAGATAGACCCATTACTAAATAGGGCAGTACAACAAATTGGAAAAAGGAGAAGGACAAATAAAGAATTACACTTGAATGCTCAGATAGGAGAGTATGAGATAGACTATGTGGTCCTCGACTTAGGGTCGGAGGTCAATTTAATGACGAAGCAGACTTGGGAACTGATGGGAAAACCCAAGCTGATATATTCCCCTATCAGGCTTCACATGGATAATCAACAAGCTGTCAGCCCATTTGGACGATTAGAGCATGTCCCAATAGACATCAATGGAGTAAGAACCTTTGCAGACTTTGAGGTAATTGAAATTGTTGATGATATTTTCCCTTACCCTGCATTGTTAGGAATTGATTGGGCATTTGAAAATTCTACTATTGTTGATCTAAAGAAAATATGCATGACATTTGAGAAATCTAGCCTTAGGGTCATTGCACCTTTAGATCTAGATGATGGTCCCCGATATACAAAGCCTATCAGAGAAGAAGACCACACATTTGAACTGGAAAACATCTACAAATTAACAACCAGACAACAATATTATATCAACCCTACAGATGACGAGAATCTGAGCCGGCGAAGTGACAACACATGTTCATCCGACTCAGAAGAAGAGCTGGAGAACTGGTAGAACCAGATGTACGAAGTATCTACAAGAAGATGTGCTAGGCTAACCAGAGAAGTTCACTGGATTGGCACAACAGTGAGTAATCTTCCCATATTTGATGGGATGAACCCTTTAGAGAACTTCTTATTAGAATTTGAGACAAGTGTACCAACACAACAGAGGCTGTTGGTAATGGATGAGGCCATGAAGGCCATGCCAACAAGATGGTGGGGAACGTAGAAGGGAAACATCACAGACTGGACACAATGTCGCACTTTGATGACAACGTGGTTTTCAACATAAGTAGGAAGCTGGGAAGTAAGATACATAGGTCGAAGCTTCCCAAAGGACCACATACGCAGCTGCGAAGAGGCTTGGAGTGACGTTCCTTGAGAACAATGGGTACGCAGATTCATCAACATGCTGGATACCACCCCGATCAACTGGTACCTTCAAGCAGAACCGCTCCTCGTCACCTTAGAATGGGAAGGTATGATCCATAATTTTATAACCACCTTTTTGTTTGAAAGTGATTTTCCTTCAGTAGATCAAGCACTACAGATGGTGAGAAAGAAAGTATTTAAGGAGGCATTTGGCCTCCCTTTAGATCAAGAAGAGGATGAATGGACTGCACCCCTCTAGAAACTGCAGATATGCTACAACATAAATGCCGATTAAGATGATGACCCAAGGAAGGTGAATATCGCAGAAACAGAAGGCCAGAGAGACGTGTAAGGACCAGGAGTTGAACTGCCATTCATTGGAAAACCAATAAAGATAAAGAAAGTCAATATTGGGACAGAGGATACACCAAAGCTTGCCAATGTTAGAGATTACTGGGATGCTACTACCATTGACAAAATCACAGAATTATTGCACGAGTATCAAGACTTGTTCCTGACCAAGTTCACTGATATGAAGGGTATAAAAGGACCTATGGGAGAAATGAGAATACCTTTGAAACCAGATGCAAAACCAATCAAGCAAAGACCCTACATATTGAACCCGAAATATAAGGAAAAAGTGAAGATTGAGCTCGACAGAATGCTGGAAGTAGAGATTATTGAACCTGTCGAGGAGTCATAATGGATTAACCCCATGGTAGTGCAAGATAAGAAGACACGTGAGATTAGAATTTGCGTAGATCTCAAGAAGATGAATGATGCTTGTCTACATGATCCTTTCCCTACACCATTCACAGATGAAGTGTTGGATAACGTGGGATGCCAAAAAGTATATTCTTTTACAGATGGATTTTCAGGATACCATCAAATCCACATCACCAAGGAGGATCACCATAAGACTACGTTTGCCACAGAGTGGGGATCCTACCAATATACAATAATTCCATTTGGATTGAATAATGCCCAACCATCTTTTCCAAGGTGGTGGTTGAAGCATTCAAAGAATTTTTGCATAAGTTTTTAGAAGCATACTTTGATGACTGGACTGTTTTTAGTTTGTTGAAAAATAATATTGAATGTCTAAGGCTAATGCTAGATAAATGCAGGAAATGTCAAATTGCTTTGAATTTGAAGAAGTGCATTTTCTTCTCACCATTTGGAGTATTATTAGGTCATATTGTATGCAAGCAAGGATTGTTGGTGGATCCATCCAAGATTTCAATTATAGTTGATTTTCCACCACCTACTTCAATCAAACAATTGTGCACTGCTCTAAGACATACTGGCTATTACAGGAAATTTATCAAAGGACATGCTCAGATTACTGCGCCAATGGAGAAGTTATTAAAGAAATACTGTTAGTTTGGTTGGATAGAAGAATGCCAACAGAGCTTTGACACACTGAAACAAAAGATGGTAACTGCACCTATTCTAGTCTTCCTTGATTGGAGCAAGGAATTTCATGTGCATGTTGATGCATCTTCCATTGCATTAGGAGCAGTAATGGCACAACATGGAGAAGGGGACATTGATCATCCATTAGCATTTGCTAGCAGGAACCTGTCCACAACTAAAGTTAATTACACCACTACAGAGAGAGAGGGACTAGCCATGGTGTATGCATTGCAGAAATTACGCCACTACTTGTTGGGAGGACACTTTAAAATGTTTACTAATCACTCTTCGCTGAAGTACCTAGTCAACAAGCCAGTGTTGAGGGGGTGAATCTGCAGATGGCTTCTGTTGTTTCAAGAGTATGATTTTGAGATCATATTTAAGCCAGGAAAAATGAACAAAGGCCCAGACCACCTGTTGAGGTTGGAACATGGCGAAGAACCTACCAGTCTGGAGGATACATTACTAGATGCGCAACTTCTCACCATTAGAAATATTTATGACCACTTCGCAGACATAGTCCAGTTCCTGTCAACAGGAATGGATCCGAGTGAGCATACAATCTCCCAGAAGAAACAACTAGTGGTGCGCGCTACATATTTTTCACTAATAGCTGGTCAACTATATAAAATAGGACCTAATGAGATATTAAGAAGATGCATTATGGAAACAGAGTGCCCGATGATCCTCACAGAATCTCATGAAGGCATTGCAGGAGGAAATTACGCAGGGAAAACAACTGCGCAGAAGTTCTGCGAGTTGGCCTTTGGTGGCCTACATTACACAGAGATGCTAAAGAATATACTAGAGAATGCGATGTATACCAGTGAGTTGTAAAACCATACCAAAGAGATGAGATACCATTAGCACCACAGATGACCCTGCAGGCATTTGAAAAATGGGCCATTGACTTCGTGGGACCTATAAACCCACCAGGAAAGCACACAGGAGCAAGGTATATTATCACTGCGAAAGAATACCTGACTAGATGGGCTGAAGCAAGAGCAGTCAAGGATTGCAGTGCATCTACAAATGCATGTTTTATATTTGATGACATAATAACCAGGTTTGGATGCCCTAAGGTCCTTATGAGTGATCAAGGTACACACTTCATCAATAAGACAGTTGAAGCTTTGACTGAAGAATTTGCATTCCACCATCAGAAGAGTACACCTTATCATCCATAAGCCAACGGAATGGTCGAAGCATTCAACAATATCTTGGAGACAACATTGACAAAGATTTGCAGTGTGAACAGGGATGACTGGGACTTAAGAGTACCAGCAGTACTCTGGGCTTATAGAATCACTTGCAAGAAATTAACAACACAAACCCCTTTCAAGTTGGTTTATGGTCTTGAAGGTATTGTCCCAATGGAGTACTTGGTACCGAGCTTAAGAATTGTTGCATTTATAAACATGGATGATGTTGGCACTGTTCATGAGAGGCTAGCACAGTTAGTTGAACTAGAAGAAGATAGATTCATTGTAGGCTTCCATCAACAAGTTCAGAAGGAACGAGAAAAGGCGACAGACACATCAAGAAAAAGATATTTAGGCAAGGTGATTTAGTATTGGTATACGACAATAAGTTTATTAAACACCCTGGAAAGTTTAGAACGCATTGGATTAGACCCTATGAGATTTCCTACGTCAGAGAAGGAGGAGTTGTGCAACTGAAGACGTTGAATGGAGAATGGAAAGAAGGATTGGTGAATGATAGTTGGCTAAAGTTGTACTATGACAACCAGCTACCTCACAGCTCCAAGTAAAAGCATGAGGAAAAGGGTTTAGGTACCAGGTGCAGTTGAAATTGGGTACCAAACACAGAAAAGACAGTCTGCACAAGGATGGGAAGGAGGCATAAATCAGAAAGCAAAGGCTGCATTGCACAGTCTAAAGTTAAAGTAAAAAAAAAGGAGCATATCTGAAGTGCCTCGGGACAAGTCATAGGTGAGTGTTGGGGGCCTGTTGGCCCTTTGTTATGAAAGAAAATAAATAACAAGGAAGAAAAGGTAAAAAGTGAACTTCGCGGGAGACACAGTGACTATCACTGGGTCAAAGTGAGAAAAAGAGCAGAAAAGATGGAGCGAAGTGTGGAAAAGCAAGCCGTTGGATGAAGAGATCGAGGATGACAAATCACCATGGAAGATGGACCTAGGATGACTCAGGAAGTGGAGAAAGCCACCATTGGATACTTTGGAGCACCGCGTGAGAAGAAAAGAAAGACAAGTTAGCGAAGCTCTGAAAACACGGGTCAAGTTGACCTAGGGTTTTAGACACCTAGGGTTTTGGACACTTAGGGTTTGGCCTAAAGATGTCGGTGAAAGATTGTAATGTATAAATAGAGGTCTTAAGGGCCTAGGTTTGGTCGGTACTTTTGGGGTTATGATATTGTTATTGATTTAGCTCTATTGTTGTAGTGAGAGGTCATTGTATTGGGAGGGAGAAGTGTTGAATCCTTCTGGTATTGTAAGATCTTCAACTGGGTGTGAAGATCAGGTCCTGTAGCTCGGTGTGTAGGAGGGAGGAGAGAGAGGATATGCTGGCCAAGAGTGCAGATCAGAACTGTAAGCTCTATCTTAATATATTATAAGCATAGTTATGTGGACGTAGCCCTAGAGAGAGGGTGAACCACGTACATCTTGTGTTGTGTGAGTGATTAATGCTTTGATCTCTGTCATTATGATACTGTTATTTGCATTACTATGTTAGATCAAGAACTATAGATGCGTAGAGTAGATCTCACTGGTAAATGATATATGAATACCGTGAATGTTGTTATACAAGGTCCCCTTCATATTCCCCTAGTTGTAGACATCTTTGTCCTACAACCCCCCCATCGCTACTTCAGGTGAGACTGCATCTGCTTCGCAGGTGTTGCCAAAAGGGCCAGTAGCTAGGGCTTGTTGGTGCACTCTTGGAGTGAAATCTAGGTCTGCCCCATGCCAACACAAACTCCGAACTTTGTCATGCCAGATCAACGGTCCACGACCCTCAGTGATCCAATGGTCCAGGTCTCTCCTTTGTGAATTGGGACTTCGCGACTTCGCATTTTGGCTCTTGTTCGATCGACAGTCCACGACATTCCTAGATCCAATGGTCCAAATCTCATCGAGACTTCGCATTTTGGTACTTTGGAGATTACCCCCGCTCTCTTTTGTTAACTTCTGTTTGTTTCCATGCACCGATATGAATGTGCATCATAGATATATCATCCACGATAATCAACGGTTCCTGATGTAGTTTCTTTCAAACCTTTGTCTCGCGATTCCTTATTTCCTTCTCACTAGTCTTAGTTGAAATCAATGACAACACTGACAACACACCAAACAAAGAACTCACCAACATTAGTATTTTGAACTTCTGGTCCACCTCCCAGATTGATTCTCCTAGTTTATGAAATTCATTGATTAATTGCCTCTTCACCTTTGCTATAGTTGTAGGCGCTCCCGTTGGATTATTTGTAGCGAGACCCATGTACCAATCTAATGCGTGGTCTCTAAATATGATTGCCAATTGTGCAACCTTTGTATCTTCATCTGTAATTTACTTTACTCCCCATATATTCTCATAGATAAACAAATGCTTTTCTGGGTCATCTGACCCATCCCCTCGGAACTTTAGTAACCTAATAGTTGGATCATGTCCTGCCATTGTGAAGTTTTATTTACTACCACCTCCTCGCGGTGTAGATACTTGAATGCTACTTTTTGAACTTGTTATTCTTCTTGAGTTTCCACTGGACCCATGTCTTGTAAAAAATCTTCTGCCACTAATCATGTGATGGTTAATCAATTTTTATTTTTCATATGTCTTAGTCGCACATGGGGTTGTGGGTTCCCCACTAATTCGAATCTAGAATGGAGAGACTTCTTTTGCACCATACCCATGCCCTCTAGTTTTCCTCTCATATGTGGTGCGCAAGATATCCTCAATCTTCCCCATGGCGTGAAGATCCTCTACCTATTCCTCATTGTTTTCCAAGCCCTCTCACTCGGCTAATTCCCTCTTCTTTTTATTCATCCTATATTGGTAGGGTCATCCGCTGCGCATCACACTTTCTTTCCTTATGATTTTCCTGGTCTATTCATCATCCATCATGATGGGGTCCATTGCTTCCTTATTTTGGATACTCTCCAGAGCCTTCTCCATATCTTATACATTCCTTAGTGCTTCCCCCAACTCCCCCATGCACACAGAGTGATCTAGCTGTCTAATTCCATGGTCATCACACCTTTATCATGTAATAAGATTTTGATTGACATGTAAAGAGATCCTGCTTTGCACCAGTATATGACTTCGTTGTGTCTACTACAAATTCAGTAATAAAACCCGCAGTAATATTGTCTAACCAGAAATCCACTACATGCATGAATTTGTTATTAACTCTTTCCAATCGTATAATATTTTCAAAAGTCCACTCTTCTGGCTTGATCTGATTAGTCGAATGGGTATCTTTCAACCTCAATATCTACTCCTATAATAACTCTGGAAAATAACATAAATATGCTTCATGCAAATCAATAAACACATACCTCTGCAGGTACTGACGCAGTGTATACTTGGAACCCTTATTATCTTTATGCCTGAACTCTATCTACTTTGTTGTTAAGAACCAAACATCAATATAGCATATAAAAACCTCAGGAAAAGTACTCAACGCCTTGAAAAAGAGATAATTTCAGATAATAAGCCTCTTCGAGGGGGCAACCTCCTTTTACCCCACTTAAATGTTCAAGTACAAGATGATTCAAAATGAAA